>JAABKJ010003440.1:0-25994 GCA_011634705.1 Andricus grossulariae | reverse complement strand
TAAAAATAAGAAGGCGGACAAAATTAACATTACAAAGTCAAATTTTGATTACGTCATAGACTACCATTTACCCTTAAAGGTTCATCCAGTCATGAATACGGGTTTCCCGACAACAATAGTTTTAAATTGTTTCGAGTAATTTCGAGATGGTTCGAGAAATAAACGAAAATGGCGCCATGCGCTGTTTAATAAATGGATTTACAAAAGTTTTAAATCCATATCTGTGGCAATCTTCAGGACCGTCATATTTCGACGAAAAAATGTTGACCTCCTTTCTCCCCTCTAAGATTATTTACTTCCATAAATTTCACTAAAAAAAAATTGTTACATTTTTTACATACAAAAAAAAATTGAAAATTTTCAATCGACCTCCCAATGGTGAGAAATTTTCTCAATTACAAAAAATTGTAATGCCACAAAGAAACTTTCTAGAGTTATTGCCAATGAATATAATCATTTTGAGATTTTTCTTCGGCCCTTGCTAATATGGACGACCCCTAATTTGAAAAAGCAATAGTCAAAATTCCAAATTGTGAATAAATTAAAAATGAAAATGGAGAATAGAAAAGTGATTTTCCAGACCTGGATAAGCTTTCGGTTGGTCTGGCAGGTTCGAACATAACAGATTTTGGATACCCCTGAGATTTGAGGAAGGTATTTCCCACAAATTGTACCGTCGTTAAGTATCTTTGCTGAGTAGCTGGATCTGCAACATGGGAAATCCACTCAGCGACAAAATTCGTCAAAGATTTTATCCAGCGTCTTCTCAGCGGGGGGTTTTCGAAACTGTCAAAGATCTTTTCATACTGGAGACGACCTTCAGAATCCGTCATTTGTCCAACGATATTTGCTAGTCCGCTATTTTTCCACAGTGTCTGTCCCAGCTCTGAATTGCTAAAAAAAATTAAAAATCAATTTGTGGGTGATTCTGAAACCAATCCATTCAGATTATTAAATTTTCAAATTGGGAAGAGAAAACAATCCAAAATATTCAAATGCACTTCTAAATAAATTTCTAAAATTCAAAACAATCTTTTTACAAAAATTTACATAAAAAGAAGACTTCTTTAAGGCCATGTGACGAGTAGGTCACGTGACCTGCTTCCTACCTTACCGACACTTTTTTTCTTTGTAAACTTATTTTCACACGAATAGCCACATCAAGTTGAAAATTTGGGATAATAAATAAGAAGCACTAAGAAACGCTACTCTGGTCCTAAATTTGTATAATTATGAAAAAAGTTTTGTTTGTAAATAATTCTTTTTTCATAATTATAAATATTTAGGGCCAGAGCCGCGTTTCTTACTGATTCTTATTTATTATCCCAAATTTTCAACTCGATGTGGCTACTCGTGTGAAAATAAGTTTACAAATAAGACAAGTGTCGGTAATGTAGGAAGCCGGTCACGTGACCCACTCGTCACATGGCCTTAAAATCAAAATTGTAATCTTGTAACAGTTTTAGTATAGAATCTTTTATAAATTAAATAAAACCATTAAATTTTGTTTTTAATTATTCTCGTGGTTGCCACAGTTTAATTTACTTGAAAAAAGTGAAAGTGACCAAAAGTGACTGATGTACATTGATAATGTGACTAATCTTCTTTCGAATTGGATGAACCATTGGATGAAATTTATCAGAATTCCAGGTGAATTTTAACAAAGTCAGGGTAAATTCATAAGGCTTCAAAATAATTAAAGCTAAAATTTATAGGAAATGAGAAGTATTCGATGAAATTCATAAAATATCAAGGTGATTAAAAAAAATCAAGTGAATTTCAAACAATTCAAAAATATGAAAAAATTAATAAATTGAACTCAGTAAGTTTGAAGTGAGTCTAGAAATATTCAAGGAATTTCAAAAGGATTTGATCAATTAATTAATGAACAGATAAATTTCAAATTTTAAAAATATTTCTTCATTTCATTCGGGCTGAATTATACGAAAACTAAAAAAAATCCATTGAATTGAGTAGAATTGAGTGAATTTAGAATTTGAAAAATTCATGAGAATTCCAAAGTACTAAGAATAATTCAGGATAAATTAATAAGAATTTTAAAAAACATAGAATATTTTAACTTTTTGAAATTCTCTAAATGTTTTCAAATATTTTGAAATCTTTTGAAATATATTGAAACTTTTTAAAGCTTTTGAAAATGCCGTGGAATCTTTTAATGTACCCTAAAAAATTTAAAATCCTTAAAATCCCTTAGAATTGTTTGAAGCTCTTGAAAATTCATATGAATCTTTTGAAATACGATAAATTATTCCAAATCTTTTAAAATCCTTCAACATTTTTTAAAGGTCTTGAAAATGCCTTGAAATCTTTTAAAATACCCTAGAATATTTCAAATCTTTTGAAATCACTTAAACTCTTTTAAAGCTCTTGTAAATTTCTTGAAATCTTTTAAAACTGCCCTGAAATATTTCAAATCCTTTAAAATCAATCATTTACTTTATAAATTCATTGGACTACCTACCTTAGAATTATTGAGGTTTATTAAAAATTCCTTGGAATCTTTTCAAATAACCAAAAATATTTTAAATCCTTTGAAATCTGTGGACACTTTGTAAAGCTCTTGAAAATTCCTTGGAATATTTTTAAATGCTCTTATATATTTTAAAATAATTTGAAATTCCTTGAAATTTTTTGAAGCTCTTGAAATTCCTTGGAATCTTTTCAAATAACCAAAAATATTTTAAATCCTTTGAAATCTGTTGAAGCTTTGTAAAGCTCTTGAAAAATCCTTGGAAACTTTTGACATAATCAAATGGTTTAAACTCTTTAAAATCTTAGAATATACCTTAAAATATTTGAAAATGTTTGAAATTGTACCAATTTCCTCAATTTTTGAATTCATTGAACTATACCTACCTTAAAATTATTGAGATCTATTAAAAATACCTTGCAATCTTTTAAAATACCCTAAAATATTTCAAATATCTTGAAACTTTTTTAAATTCTGGAAAATTCCTTGGAAGTTTTAAAAATACCATAAGACTTTTTTAATTTAAAAAAGTAACTATAGTGACTTTATCTTTAAAAAAGTGATTAAAAAGTCATCTGGCTTTTGCAATTTTTTTTCAAAATCCCTGACTTTTCCCTGATTTACAGTTTTTTCCTGACCTGCGTCCATCCTGTATATGAATAAAATTTAATTCACATTCTAAACATTTTTCTTACAGTATAGAGTAGTGCTGAATGGATTTGGATATATTCTATTCGGCGTTCCTGATCGAGATCTCAATAGAACGTGGAGAAATGGCAACACGATAAATTCAATACCGGGCCAATTGCCGTTGCTAGTCGAAGCTGCTGCTACACGACAAACAGTAAATAATTAAATTTCAAAGTTTAATTAAATTAAATTATTAATTAATTATAACTGTTTTAATATTGAATTATATTAAAATTCAGTATTCAATGATATACAGAATAATTTGAAATTTAAAACAATCAAAATTTGGATTTGAACGGAAAATTATTCGTTTGAATCGTTTCATAATTCAACGTTAAAATTGGAAGGATTCCATTCAAAAAAATTTCAATTTACAAAATTTTCAAATATTTAATTGTTTAGGCTTCAATAAACGATTTTAATCTGAAATTTTATTTATTTATTAGGGCTTGCAATTTGATATAATTTTTAAGTTCAATTAAAAATAATTCCATTTTTTTAATTCAATCAAAAATTATTCAATTTTGAACGATTTATACTTGGGATTGTTCTTATTTAAATATTTGAAATTAAACTTATTCGTTTGAGAATGATTCAAATAAAAATGCGAAAAATCAGGAAGTGGCAAAAAATCTTGATAAGTGACTAAAAGTGAACAAAGTGATTTAATTTGAAACATTGTATAGAAGTTTTCGATTTTAAATTATTAAAATATGCCTTTCAATCTGTACATTTTTAATTTCTAATCCTGAGAATCGAAGAATTAAAAGGTTCAAATCTTCGCAATTGAACAATTTTAATTTTGAGGCAAATAATAACTAATGTATTACTAATGTTTATTAATTATTATTATATTTTTAAGGAAACAAGGATTTTGGAACGAGACGTTACGAGAAGAAGGTTTTCAGAAGTTAGATTATTTACTGCTGGCAGAATACTTCATGTCGTGAAGTACAAAGTTCCGTCCACAGAGAAAAAGAAGTAAATATATTTTCAAGTTTTGGAAATTATAATTCTGAAAGCATTTTTATTATTAATTTTAAATATACACAGTCCAAGTCAGACTGTGTTTTAATTGAATTAAAACACAATTTTGAAGGATCAAAAATCATAAGAACCTTGATTTTAAAGCATCAAAAATTTAAAGAAATGTATGTTAGAAAGTATCAATTTTTTAATTATTTAGACTTTTGAAAAATCAACACAAAAAATGTAGTCAACGTAGATGCCCTGGACCTACAAAAAACAAGGGTAACACTCCTATTCCCCCACTTCCCAACCCTCATTTCACATTACTTCCCCCCCCCCATAATTTCTCCTA
The DNA here is from genome assembly GCA_011634705.1 of Andricus grossulariae. Taxonomy (NCBI): domain Eukaryota; kingdom Metazoa; phylum Arthropoda; class Insecta; order Hymenoptera; family Cynipidae; genus Andricus; species Andricus grossulariae. The sequence continues at coordinate 21,492 of JAABKJ010003440.1, read as the reverse complement.
CTTCCCCATCCCATATTTCATCTCACATCCAATCCCTTATTTCCACACACATCCCCTACCAATCTTTCCTATCACTACTCCTTTCCCGTCTTTTCCCTTCCCCTCATTTTCTATCACTAGCCCTACTTGCCCTCCCATCATTACTCCTCACTCCCTCTACATTCCCACCCCTAATTTCTCCTCACTTTCGCTATTGTCCCTCTTCTAACTTTCCCTCACTTAGCCTACTCCCTCATTTTCCTAGTTTCCTTCCCCTCACTCACACAAGACCCCACCTTTAATTCCTCCTACTGCACCTTCCCTCATTTTCCTTCAATTCTCATACTCATATACCCCTCACTTCCCCGCCCTTCATGTCCCCTCACTCTCAATCTTACCCCTTCCCTCATTTCACTTCACTACCCCTACTTGTCCTCTCCTCATTACCCCTCACTTATGTCCTTCACCTCCCTTCATTTCTCCTCACTACCTCTGCTTCCCCTTCCCTAATTTCCCCTCACTTATCCTAACCTGTCATTTCTCCGCACTTCCCTAGTTTCCCTTGCCTCATTTTAACTACACACATCCCTCGCTTACCCCTACTTCACCACCCCCACAATGACCCTACTTACATAGCCTTACCTTCCCCTACTTGCCCTCTCCTCATTACCCCTCCCCCCACCTACTACCACCTAATTTCTCCTCACTCCACCCATCCCTCCATTCCCACTAGTTCCCATCCCTCCATTCCCACTAGTTCCCCTACCCTCACTTCCACTGCACTCCCCTCCTTACATTTCCCCTCAACAACCCTACTTACACACCTCTCACTTTTCCACCCTTAATTTCCCCACACTGCTCCTCCCTTCATTTTCCATCAATTCCTCTTCCCTCCTTTCTACTCTCCCTCCCCTCAATTGTCCATCACTACCCCTACTTACCCTCCCCTTATTATTCCACACTGCCCCTACCATCATTTCTCCACACTTCCTCTACTTTCCCTCTCCTAATTTCCCCTCACTTACCCTACCCTCTCATTTTTCCTCACTTCACTAGTTCCCCTCCCATAACGTATACTACATTCCCTCTACTTCCACTCTCCTAATTTCCCATCACTTACACTACACCCTCATTTCCCTATTTCCCCTCCCCTAACTACACCCCTCCCTTCATTTCGCCTACTTCCCCTTACCTAATTTCCCCTCAGTTCCCTCCCATCATTTACCCTCATTACCCCTCCTTGGAAAAAAGTGTGACATGTAAATGGACATTTAACTTCCTAAGGATTCAATTTATTCAAAAAATGCGCTAATAATTTTATTTTGCAAATACAGGAAGAGTAAAGAGAGAAAATACGAAATGCGATGGGCGCAACCAGAAGATTTTATGGAAATGACAGTAATGCCACGAATGCTTCTCGATCATTTGCCCGAAAATTTAGAAGGAGCTTTAGCAACATTAATTCGACAACAAGATGAGCTACCTCAATACTTGGAACCATTATAACCAAAGGAAAGCTGCGTCACCATTCATGAGCAAATTTTACACCAAGCCAGACTTCGAAAGAATATATTTTTTTAACAAATTTCTTGTATAAAATTCTAAAAAATAAGTTCCAAACTCTGACATGCCTCGAAAAAAATCAAAGGAACCTGAAAGAAAATCTCAGAAAAAATCTCCGTGTAAGACTTGCAAAACATGATTCATTCCATTTTTTATATTCCTAACTTATGTACATAACTAAAACTAGCTGCGCGAATTATAAAGACGATTTTTGATACTAGATGAATGTATCGTAAATTTTCATTTTTAATAAATCATATAAAATCTTAATTAATATGCATAATTCAACATTCTATTATATATCAGGATGGCCACTCATGACTTGGGAAATCAAAATAAAATAAAAATATTTTTTTGGAAAGAATTCCTTGAACCCAGGAGCGATTTTCCCAAAATTTTAAATAAAAATCTGAATAAATAATCTAAAACAAATTTAATTCTTCAAATTTTCTTTATTATTTTAGTTTATTGCGTGACAGTGATACTTCCTTCTTAAACAATTTTATGAACATTTTGCGTAATTTAATTTCTTTTTAAATAAAGAAAATTCCCTATCAAGACATAAATTTACATTAGCATAAATCATTTTTAACCAGAAAGTTCTTTAACCCGACTTTTCTTTACACCATACTTTTTTTAAAATAATTTTTAAGTATTTTATAAACAAGCTTTCAACCAAAGTGATCAATTTTTAACTAAAGAATTTAACTTGCAACCAAGTAGTTTTATTTTCAATCAAAAAGATGAATTTTCAAACAAGAATATTATTTTTCTACCAAAAAATAAATATTTAAATTTTCAGTTGAAAAAAAAATTTTTTTTTAACTAAACTGATGAATTTTCAACTAAAATGATAAATCTTCCACTGGAATAGTTCAATATTATAACAAAAAGATTAACTATTAACCAAAATGATGAATCTTTAACTGTAATAGTTGAATTTTTAACCAGAAATATTATTTTCAACCCAAGAGATTAATTTCTACAAAATAAAAACGCGAATTTCCAACAAAATACATGAATAATCAACTAAAATGATGAAATACTCAATGAGGATAGTTACATTTTCAGTTTAAGCTAAATAGTTTTCGAACAAAAAATAATTTTCAAAAAAACAGTGATGAATTTTAAATTAAAATGATGAATCTTGAACTGAAATAGTTAAATTTTCCATCAAAAAGATGAATTTCTAACTAAAAAAGATCATTTTTCAACAAAAAATTGAATAGTTAAATTGTTAGTTAAAAAAATTAATATTCAACCGAAGAAATGAATTTTTAACTAAGATGATGGAATATTCAACTAGAATGGTTAAAAATTCAACTGGAATAGTTAAATTTTCAGTATAAAAAATTAAATTTAAGCAAAAGAAAAAATGAATTTTCAAGAAAAAAGATGAATTTTCAATTAAAATGATGAACCTTGAACAAAAAAATAATCATTTTTAACCAAGTAATTAAATTTTGATTGCAAAAAAGATCAATTCTGAACGAAAAATGTAGAAGATGACATTTCAGCCAAAAAAGATTTTAATTTTTAATTAAAGCAGTTGAATTCAACAAAAAAAAGACGACTTTTCAAACATGAGTTGGATTTTCAGATAAGAAATAGTTTTAGTCACGAGAGAGAAAAAATTAAATTAATTATAATAAATTATAGTAAAATTAATTAATTTTTGATCAAAGAAGACGACTTTTCAACAAAATACATGAAATAGATGAATTCACAACTAAGAAAATTAATTTTGTGCCAAAAAGAACGAATTTTCAAAAAAATACATGAATTTTTAACAAAATACAATTTATTTATTTTAAAATTAATTATTAATAAAAACGATCAAGTTTCAACCAAAAATAGAATAGTTAAATTTTCAGTTGAAAAAATTAATTTAGAATAAAACAAAAAAAAGAAGAATTTTCAACAAAATAGTTACATACAGTTATATAAAGCTCCTTTTACAAATGAAGAATCATTGTTATTCAATTTTATAATGCAATTTTTTTTTAAATCAAGCATGCTCTCAAAAAAATCCCTGACTAAAATAAATTCCCTGCCATTTCTACGTTTTCCAGGTAAGGTAGTCTACCCTACCTGGAAAACCTGGAAATGTCAGGGAATTTTTTGAAAGCATGCTTAATTTTTCTAAAAATTGCAATGTAAAATTGAATAACAATGATTCTTCATTTTTAAAAGTAGCTTTATATTTCTGTATGTAATTATTTTGTTGAAAATTCTTTTTTTTTTGTTTGAAGTTAATTTTTTAATTGAAAATTTAACTATTCTATTTTTGGTTAAAAATTGATCGTTTTTAACTGAAAATTCGTTTTTTTTTTTTTTTTTTGGTAGAAAAATAATTTTCTTAATTGAAAATTGATCTTTCTGCTTGAAAATTTAACGACTTGTTATCAATTTTTTCTCTCTCGTGACTGAAAAATCTTTCTTATCTGAAAATTCGATTCATGTTGAAAAGTATTTTTTTTTTAACTCAACTATTTTTAATTAAAAATTAAAATCCTTTTGTTGAAATATCAACTTCTACATTATTTTGTCGTTCAGAATTCATCTTTTTTGGAATCGAAAATTAAATTACATGGCCCTTTCCTATAGATCCCCTCATGTACTGATGAAAGGAACCTGCAATTTTCGGAAGAAGTTTATTTAGCAACAATTAACAAGCTACAAAACGCGCGAATTGTGAAATGCGGAAAATCTCCCGGTATAATCTTTCAGTCACGGTTTTCTCCCGGTTCTCTCGGGTGGGTGGCCACCCTGACTGGGCACCCTAATAATTTCAAATTATTGAATACTAGAACGTATTCAGATCCTCTACTCCAACAAGGGAGATTTTCTAATTGTAAGTACTAATGCGAAACCCCCGTGTAAATTGAAACACGGCGACTCAACGGCATTAATACTCTTTTATTACGAAAGATGAGGAAATATTACATTTTACGTTTGTATAAATCCTGGTGAAGTTCCATAAGAAAATTTGTCTGCGTAACTATGGGAACTAGAGTCAGTAGAGAAGGATTCATCCATGAAATCATCTTCATCCTCGTACTGATTGTTCTTCGGGCTTTCCACGCTTAAAGTCATACACTGACTGCTGTAATAGAGAGGACTTATTCGATGTTCACTCCACTGCAACAGGTAAGGATCGAAGGGGAAAAACGGATCGAGAGTAATCGTAGTAACATTTCCCATTTGGTAGATAGGAAGATTGTTGCGAGCATTGTGTTCTATGATTGTGTAGCAATAAGCAAGTTGGTACTTCCTTGTTACTGCTGCGAAATTTTGGACAACGGCTGGCTGGCAGACTTTCAAGGGATTCAGTCTGCAGCTTACAATTTTGTTCAGGTTGAGTCCTTGGAGGAAGAGCAGATCTGAAAAAGAAATGTTTAAACGATTATTTAAGATGCAGGTATAATTTAGGGTAGGTCTGACAAAAAAAAGGCCGAAAAAAAATTTACTGACATTTTTATTTAATAGAGTTACTTTTCAGTCAAAAAGATTAATTTTGCACACAAAAAAAAACGACTTTTCAACAAAGTAGTTAATTCTTCAACCAATGAGATGAATTTTTGAGTAAAATGATGAATCTTCAGCTTCAAATTTGAACATAGTAGTTCAACTTTCAACCAAGCACAGTTGAATTTTCTACCAAGAAGATTAATTTTCTACTGAAGAGGAAGAATTTTCAACGAAATACATGAATTTTCCACCAAATAGTTGAACTTTTAACCAAAAAAGATCAATTTTAAACAAAAAATGGAAGTTAAATTTCCAGTTAAAAAATTAATGTTTAACAAACAAAAAAAGTAATTTTCCACTAAGTAATTAATTTTTCAACCCAATTGTTAAATTTTCAACTGAAAAGAATACATTTTCAATAAGAATTGGAATAGTTACATTTTTAATCAAGAAAATGAATTTTGAATAACAAAAATAATGTCGAACAAAAAAAAAAGAATTTTCAACAAAGTAGTTAATTTGTCTACCAAAGAGATGAATTTTCAAACTGAAATTAGAAATGTTCAAACAGTAAAATGAACTTTTAATAAATTAATTCAACTTCCAACTAAGCATCGTTTAATTTTCAACCAAAAAGATTAACTTTGAACTAAAAAAACTAATTTACAACAAAATATATGAATTTTCAACCGAATAGTTGAATTTTCAACCAAAAAGACTAATTTTCAACCAAGAAGTTCAATTTCTACCAAAGACGACGACTTTTTAACAATATATATAAATTTTTAACCAAACAGGTCCATTTACAGCCAAGAAAATTATTTTTCTATTAAAAGTGAAAATTTTTTAACAAAATACGTGCATTTTCAACTAAACTGTTGCATTTTCAACTTGAAAAGATCAAATTTTTAACAAAAAGTGAAATAGTTAAAATTTCAGTTAAAGGAATGATTTTGAACCAAAAAAATAATAATTTTCGACAACGTAGTTAATTTGTCAACCAAAGAGATGAATTTTCAAACTGAAATTAGGAATGTTCAAACAGTAAAATGAACTTTTAATAAAGTAATTCAACTTCCAACTAAGCATCGTTTAATTTTCAACCAAAAAGATTAATTTTGAACTAAAAAAACGAATTTACAAGAAAGTACATGAATTTTCAACCGAATAGTTGAATTTTCAACCAAAAAGATTAATTCTCAACCAAGAATTTAATTTTCTACCAAAGAAGACGACTTTTTAACAATATACATAAATTTTTAACCAAATAGGTCAATTTTCAGCCTAGAAAATTATTTTGCTATTAAAAGTGAAGAATTTTCAACAAAATACATGCATTTTCAACTGAAATGTTGCATTTTAAACTTGAAAAGGTCAAATTTTTAACAAAAAGTGAAATTTTCAGTTAAAGGAATAATTTTGAATGAAAAAATGGATTTTTAGCAAAGTGGTTAATTTTTCAACCAAATCGTTGAATTTTCAACTGAAAAGAATAAATTTTCAACAAAAAACACGACTTTTCAACAAAAAACATACATTTTTAATTAAATAGTTGAATTTTCAACTAAAAGAGATTAATTTTCGACAAAAACTGCAATAGTTAAATTTTCAGTTAAGAAGATTAATTTTAAATAACAAAAAAACTAATTTTTTACAAAATACACGAATTTTTAACCAAATAGTTGAACTGTCAACTAAAAAGATAAATTTTAAACAAAAAGTGAAATGGTTAAACTTTTTGTTTAAAAGATTAATTTTAAACACAATAAAAACACGAATTCTCAACAAAAAGCATGGGTTTTCAACCAAGGATTTGATTCTTCAACCAAATAGTTGAATTTAAAACTTAAAAGAATAAATGTCCAACAAAAAATGGAATAGTCCAATTTTCAATTTAAAAAATGAATTCTTAACGAACATAAAAATAATGAATTGTCAACAAAGTACTTAATTTTTCAACCAAAAAGATGAATTTTCAACTGCGATAGTCAATCTTCAACCAATAAAATGAACTTTTAATAAAGTAATTCCACTTTCAACCAAGTATAGTAGGATTTTCAACAAAAAAGAAGAATTTTCAGAGTTGAATTTTCAACTAAAAAGATCAATTTTTAACCAAGAAGTTGAATTGAATTTTAAACTGAAAAGAATAAATTTTCAACAAAAAGTGGAATAATTAAATTTTCAATAAAAAAATGAATTGTTTAACAGATGTTCAGTAACAACTTATTAAGTTTGAAAATTACTTTCATATTCCCGTCTTTTCCCCTTTTTAAAGAATATCTCTTTTTCTCCTGTTTTCAAGAAATTTCCCCCTTTTCCCGATTTTTCGTTTAAATTTTTGTTTTGATAAAAAATTCTATTATTTAGTTGATAATTTAATTATTTTGTTGAAAATGCAACTATATTGTTAAAAAAGTCATATTTTTTGGTCAAAAATTCAACAACTTGGTTGAAAGTTGAATTACTTTGTTAAAAAATTTGTCTTTTTGGTTGAAGATTCATCTATTTGGTATCTTTAGTTGAAAATTTAACTATTTCTTTGAAAATTCGTTCCTTTTTTAAATGAAAATTAACTATTTTTAAACTGATAATTTAATTATTACATTTCTAGTTCAAAATATATCTTTTTTTAGTTAAAAATTCCACTATTTGGTTAAAAAGTTTTCTTTTTGAGTTGAAAATTCATGTATTCTATTGAAAATTTGTGTTTTTTGGTAGAAACTTAATCTTCATAGTTAAAAAGTAATCTTTTTTTGTTGAAAATTCTTCTGTTTGGTTCAAAATTGAACTATTTTGCTGAAAATCCATATATTTTGATTGCATTCAACTGTTTTTTATTTAATATAAAATCTTTTTTTGTTGAAATATCATCAATTACACTTTTAATTGGGAATTCATCTTTTATGATTGAAAATTCAACTACCTGGTTAAAAGTTGTAACACTTGGTTAAAAATGAATTTTTTTGTGAAGATTCATAATTTTAGTTGAAAATTTATTTTTAGAGTGGAAAATTTAGCCACTTTTTTTAACTAAAAAAAAACATTCCATTTCACGTTGAATAATTCATGTTTTAAATTGAAAATTGATCTTTTCTATTCGAAAATTCAACTATTTGGTTGAAAATTCGTGTCTTTTGTTGAGTTTTCAACTATTTTGCTAAAAATTTGTCTTTTTTGGTTGAATTCCACTTTTATTTATTTCAAAGTAAAACCGTTTTGGTTGAAATATCAAGTATTACAGGTTTCGTAGGGAATTCATCTTTTCGGTTTGAAAATTTAACTGTATTGTTAGAAAATGCATATTTTTATCTTGAGAAATCAACAATTTGGTAGAAATTTAACTATATAGTTGAAAATTAACTTTTTTGTTAAAAATTCTTATTTTCGGGTTGAAAATTCATAGTTTCGGGGGGAAAATGCAACTGTTTTGTGGAAAATTGATCTATTTTGTTGAAAATTCGTATTTTTGGGTAGAAAATTACTCTTCTTTTTTTTTAAATTCATCTTTTATGCTGCGGATTCAAATATTTTGTTAAAAATTCGTCTTTTTTGGTTGAATTTAACTAGTAGAAAATTCATTTTTTTTTTGTTAAAAATTAATTTTTTAAACTGAAAATGTAACTATTCCATTTTTTGTCGAATCATTATCTTTTTTAGTTGGAAACTTATCTTTTGCTGTAGAAAATTAAAGTATTTTGTAAACAGTTGAACTATTTTGTTAAAAGTTAAAATATCTATTTCAAAAATTAACTACTTGGTAGAAAATTAACTTTTTGTGGAAAATTTATCTTTTAGGCTGTGGATTTAACTATTTTGTTAAAAATTCTTTTTTTTTGGTTTAATTTAACTTGTAGAAATTAAATTTTTTTGTTAAAAATTAATTTTTTTAAACTAAAAATAAAACTATTCAATTTTTGGTTGAAACCTAATCTTTTGTAGTTGAAAAAATCTCTTTTTCAGTTGGAAATTCATCTATTTTGTTAAAAGTTAAACTATTTATTTGAAAAATGAACTATTTCGTAAAAAATTATTTTTTTTTGTTTTGAAAGTTCATAGTATCGGGTGGACAATTTAACTGTTATGTGAAAAAGTTCATGTATTGTGTTCAAATTTCATCTTTTTGAGTAGAAAATTTGTCTCCTTTTTTGAAAAATCATCAGTTTAGTTGAGAATTCAACTATTTTGTTAAAAATTTGATTTTTTTCAGTTTAATTCAACCGGTTAAAAATTTTGTTTTTTTGTTTGAAAATTAATTTTTCAAACTGAAAATGTGAATATTCGATTTTTGGTTGAAAACATATTTTTAGTTGAAAATTCAACAATTTAGTTAAAAAATTCACCTCTCTTGATTAAAAATTACATTCTTCTTGAAAATTCATCTTTGCAGGTTTAAAATTCAACTATTTCGTTGAGTCATCTTTTTTGGTAAAAAATTTAACGATTTGAGTGTAAAATTCATCCATTTGGATTGAAAATTCATCCTTTATGGTCGAAAAGTCATCTTTCTTTCTTTTTTTATCAAAAATATAAATCATGTTTGGTTGAAATACAAAATATTAAATCTTTCGTTGAGAGTTCATTTTTTTTGTTCGAAACTGAACCATACAACTCATTAGAAACGCGGAAAACGCAGAATAAATGTGAAATCCGCGAATAGCCAACGGCTTCGTTACGATTCGAGCCCCGAATTCTAGTTTCGTATCGAATAATTTTACAGATGTAAAACGAACTATGATTCTTACGTACATTTAGTAATTTCGTAGAATTTCCCGCGTAATTCAAATATTCTGTATTTAAAATATCGCATATTTAAAGAGAAAAGGGGAAACGCAGGGAAACAGGTAAAAGACTGTGATCCCTGCAATTATGTAGATCAAGTTAGACTTACTTTTCTTTCCATTCGTCATATCCTTGTGCCGGAACGCTATCAGGTAAAACATCCCTTGGCAAATGGCAAAAAATACAGCATGAACTCGTACGTCGCTATTGGCACATTCCATCATATCTTGGGAGCAAATATAAGCATGGACCCAAGACGCCATTTCGGACAAGACGCCTTGAAGTAAACTGAGAGGGATAAACGTCGCCCTCGCCAATAAACTCACGATGTAAGCAACTGCCTGCTGTCTCAAAAAGTATGGCACATTCGGGTTCGAAACTTTTTGCCAGAGGAATTTCACAAATGCTTCGGCAACTGCCACTTTAAAGCTGCAGACATAGAAGAGCAGAAACTGAACGTGGTGTCCACAAGTGGGAAGGATAAGTTCTTCGAAAATGTGGAGGAGATCGTTGTAGACACCCTTGAGAGGATCGACATCGATTTTTCCATCGATATGACACGAGTCGTGGATGTAGTCAAACATTTGCTCTATACAGGCGTCGAGAGTTCGAGCTGCCGGATGTTTCATTGCTTGTCGTTTTGGAGGTGTGGAAAGTTTCTTTTCTGTTGAATCATCTAGACTAAATATTGCACCGTCAATTTCGTTGTCCTCTTCCATTTCGTCTTCTTCGTAGGAGTGAATTTCTGAAGGCGAAGCACTCGCATCTAGTTCTACTAACCTGAAAAAGAAATTTTATTTTTCAATTTAGAAGAATTAATTGTGCAGGCAGTGGTGTAGTCCTAAAAGAAAAAGTGACCTGGCAGTACTTTCATAAATCAAGTTACCATTTTATGGGGGGGGGGGGAACTAAGGTTGGTGGCATAGATAATTTTTAGAACTTAAACCCAATAAGAAAATCCAGCTATATTTTTGGGTAAAAGTTCATCTTTTTATTGAAAAGGCTACTATTATATATTTGGTTGTAAATTTAATTATTTTGTTGAAAATGCAACTATATTGTTAAAAAATCACCTTTTTTTAATCAAAAATGCAACTACTTTGCTACAAATTCATTTTTTTAGTTCAAGGTTTATATCTTTGGTTGAAAATTTAACTATTTTGAAGAAAATTCGTTTCATGTTTGGTCGAAAATAAATTATTCAAATTGTCAAATAAACTATTCCATTTTTGATTAAAAATGTATCTTTTTCAGTTAAAAATTAAACTATTTGGTTGAAAATTTATCTTTTTCAGTTCAAAGTTCAACTTTTTGGTTGAAAATTTATTCTTTTGGATTGAAAATGTAATTGTTTCGTTGAATTATCAACTGTTATATGTTTCGTTGAGAATTATTCTTTTTTGGTTGAAAAGTCGATTAATTAATTTAAAGTTGAACTAATTTGTAAAAAAAATATTTTTTTTATTAAGGATTTATAATTATAGTTGAAAATCAACTACTTGCTTTTGAATTAACTTGCATGTTAAAAATTCTAATTTTTTTAAAGAACATTATCTTTTTTTTTGCTTGAAACTTTAACAGTTTAGTGGAAAATTTAAATATTTGGTTGCAATGTAAACTTGTTGGTAGAAAAATCATATTTTTGGGGTGAAAATTCAAGGTTTTTGTAGATAATTCGTCTTTTTGACATTAAAATTCAACAATTTTGTTGAAAATTCCTGTATTTTTTCAAAATTAATCTTTTTTGTAGAACATTAATTTTTCTTGCTCGGAAGTTCATCTTTTCAGTTGCAAATTTAACAACTTTGTTGAAAATTAATTTTGTGGTTTGAAAATTCATTTTTTTGGTTAAAAAATTTGTGTTATCTGATAATTTGTCTATTCAATTTTGGGTTAAAACTAAGAGAGATACACTTTCAACCAAAAATTGAATAGTTAAAATTTCAGTGGAAAAAAAATTTGCAAACAAATAGATGAATTTTCAACTGATATGATGGAATATTTAACTGGATTCGTTAAATTTTCAGTTAAATTAATTAATTTTCAACCGAAAAAAATTTTAAATTTTCAACCAAAGATCTCAAAGAATATAAGATTTTAATTTAAATTAAAAGCAGTTGAACTCAACAACAACAAAAAACAAATTTCTAGCAAAATAGCTTAATCCTTAAACAAAATAGATTAATTTCTAACAAAATAGTTGAATTTTCAACCAAAAAAAAAAAAGAATTTTCAACCAACGAGATGAATTTTGTATTAAAATGATGAATTTTAAAAAAATAATAATTTTTCAAGATAATACTTTAACATTCAACCAATTAGTTAAATTTACAACCTATTAGTTAAATTTACAACCAAAAAAATGAATTCTCAACGACAAATGTAACAGTTGAATTTTCAATCAAAGAGATGATATTTTTAATTACAATGATGAATTTAAGAAAAAAATAATTTTTAACAAATTAGTTAAATTTTCAGGCAAAAATTAATTTTCAACCGAAAAAAGGAATTTTCAACCAAAGAGATTAATTTTTCGTTCAAATGATGAATATTCAAAAAAAAAATATTTTTTAACAAAATAATTTAATTTTCAATCAGGTAGTTAAATTTACAAAAAAATAAATAAATTCTCAACGAGAAATGTAATAGTTGAATTTTCAATTAAAAAAGATAAATTTTCAACTTAAAATAGAATTATTCAATTTTCAGTGAAAAAATTTAATTTAAAAATAAATTATTCAGGGTGAATTCGAAATGAATTCAAAAAAAGTTGAAAAAAAGTCTTTTAATCCCAAATATTCCACTGATTTCAGTACAATTGGAAAAAATTTAGGATAATTCTAGGAAATTCAAGAGACTTTGACGAAATATATCAGAATTTGAAAAAATATAATTGAATAAAATTTGAAAAATAAAATATATTCATAGAATTGAGTGAAGAGTCAAAAGAATTTATGACGAATTCAACGGAATATAAGTGAATTCAAAAAAATTTTAATCAACAACAACAAAATCTAACAATTAAATAAAAATCAAGTTTTAGACAAATTTAAGGGATACGAGAAGAATCCGATGAAATTCATAGAAATTCAAGTGAATTTAAAAAATTTGAAAAATCCAAAATATTCCACTGATTTCATTAAAATTGGAGTCAATTTATAAGTATTCAAGAAATTCAAAAGAATTCGATAAAATGTCTAGAGAATTGAAGGTGACTTTAAAAGACTTCAGTTTAAAGTAAAAAAAATTGTAATCCATTTATTTTAAAAGAATTCAGGGTGAATTCGAAATCCATTCAACTGAGTGGAAAACATACAAAATATTCCAATGATTTCAGTAAAATTGAAGTTAATTTAGAATAATCCGAAGGAATTCAACAGACTTTGATAAAATTCATTCAATTCTCAAAGAATGTAATTTAAAAAAATCAACCAGCGAAATAAATAAAATTTGAGTAAATTTAGAGATATTTTAGGGAAGCGAGAAAAACTCAATGAAATTCATAAAAATTCAAGGCGAATTAAAACAAAAATCTAAGAGAACTGAAAACAATTCAAAAGTATTTAAACAATTCATTGAGATCATTCAACTTGGAATTAATTGAGAAAATTGAAAGATTTTAGAAGAATCCAAATCAATTAATAATTAAATTAATTAATTGAAAAAAGTCAAAAAAATTCCATTGATTTCAGTAAAATTTCAGTGAGTTTAGAAGAATACAAGGGAATTCATGAAAATTCGATGAAATGCACACGAAATCCTTACATAAAGCATTAAGAATAAATAAAAAGATTTCAATGATTTCAAAACATTGCAAAAGAATTCAGAAAAATGTCAAACGTTTCCAAAATTTGCATAGATTTCAAAGATTTTACAAAGATTGCAAAATATTTCACAGTTTAAAAATAAATTTCTTATTGACTTTGAATTAACTTTATTGTGAAATACTCTAAAATAGAGAAAAAGTTTATTTGGCAAGATTTTTAAGAATAAATTAAAGAATGAAGCAAGAGAGAACGATAATGTGGAGGTTCACTGTACTCGACTCAGGTGCGACTCCCCGTATCGAGGTCCAGAAAAATTTCATTTAATTCAGATAAATGGAAGTGAATCGAATTAGTGAATAAGAATCTGATAAAATTAATTGAAAAAAGTCAAGGTAAATATAAAAGTCTTCAGCAAAATTAAACAAATTTTATCCGAAAAAAGATGGATTAAATTTAGTGGGTTGCAAGGTAATTTCAAAGTTTACGATGAATTCAAAAGGATTCAAAGAAATTCAAAAAAATTCGATAGAATTAAGAAATCCTTCAAGTCCTTTGTTTTAGTTTATTAAAAGAAAGTGAGATTTTTATTTTTAAAAAACAATAGTGACTTTATTTTTTAAAAAGTGTCTAAAAAGTGATTTGAGAGAAAAAAAAGTGACTAAAAGTGACTCCGTGGCAGTCTTGTTAATGAAAATATTGACATTTCAACTAAGAAATATTTACATTTTTAATAAAAACCAATTAAATTCAGCCGAAAAAGACGAAATTTCTACAAATAAATTGAATTTTCCAACCGAAAATGGAAATTTTTATCAAAAAAGTCAATTTTTTACCAAATTATAGAATTTAAGAGATATTTAAGATAAATACCTGTGCACTATTAAATGTAGTATGCTCCTTCGAAGGTAAGGTGCATATTCTACAATTTGAAGTAAAGCGTATACGTATAATTCGTGTGAATGTGTCCCAGCAGATATGTGAGGATATGCTGAGGTTAGAACTTGCAACAAAAGATCTTGGGACCTAAAAAAGAGACGTAACATTTTCATTAAAAAAATATATATCGTAAAAATCCAATACAACCCATAATGGGATCATCCATAAACGAGGTTACCAATTTTTTGATGATTTTGAAGCCTCGTTTACAATAGTAGCCCCCCCCCCCCCTCCGAAAGTTACGAAGTTCAAAACAAAAAAGATGAATTTTTAACGAAAGATTTAATATTTCGTATTTTAATAGAACAATATTTAAATTTTTAGTAAAAAAGAAAGGAAGATAAACTTTCAATCTAAAAGGACGAATTTTCAAGCAAATAGTTAAATTTTTTTACCAAAAAAGATGACTCAACAAAATAATTTAATTTTAAACCTACAAAGATGAATTTTCAACAAGAATGTTATTTCTAATCAAGAGAGATGAATTTTTCACCAAATTGTTGAATTTTCAAATAAAAAATATAAGTTTTCAATCAAAAATGGAATGGTTATATTTTTACTTTGAAAAATTAATTTTCAACAAAAGAAAATAAATTTTCAACCGGTTAAATTCAACTTAAAAAACACGAATTTTTAACAAAATAGTTGAATTTTAAATCAAAATGATGTTTTTTCAATTAAGGAAAATTTTTACTCAAAAAGAAGAATTTTCAACAAAAGATATGAATTTTCCATAAAACAGTTGAATTTTCCACCCGAAAATATGAAATTTCAACAAAAAAGTTAATTTTCTACCAAGTAGTTAATTTTTCAAATAAAAAATTTAACTTTTAACAAAAAAATTGAATTTTCAACTAAAAAGGATAAGTTTTCAATATGAATTTTCAACAAACAGTTGACTTTCAACCAAACACTTGAATTTTAAACCAAATTGTCCAACTTGCAGTTTAAAAACAAACAAAAAAATAACACAAAAAAACGAATTTTCAACAGAAGAATTGAATTTTCAACCTAAAGATGAATTTTCAACAAAAAATGTAATAATAGTTAATATTTCAGCTAAAAAATAATTTCATTTAAAATCAAAAACCGTTGAATTAAAAGCAAACTGTTGAATCTAATAAACAAAATTGATTTTATACAAACAAAAAGAAAACAGAATTTCGAACACAACTGAGAAGATTAATTTTCTACAAAAAAATACGAATTTTTAACAAAATACATCAATTTCGAACCGTATAGTTGAAGTTTCAACTAAAAATGATCAATTTTCTACAAAAAATGGAATAGTTACATTTTCAATTTAAAAAATTAATGTTTAACAACAACAAAAAACGAATATTCTACCAGTTAAATTGAACCAAAAAAAGTGATGTTTCAACAAAATAGTTGATTTGGTTGAATCCACAGCCTAAATGATGAATTTTTAAAAAAGAATACTAATTTCCCACCCAAAAAGACGAATTTTCAATAAAATAGATAAATTTTTCACAAAATAGTTGAATTTCTCACCCGACACTATGAATTTACAACAACAAAAAAAGTTAATTTTCTACCAAGCAGTTAATTTTAAATAGTTTAATTTTTAACCAAAGAGTTTAATTTTTGTGCGAGTAATTCTGAAACTAATCCATTCAGATTATTAAATTTTCCAATTAGGAAAAGAAAACAATCCAAAATATTTAAATGCATTTCTAAATAAATCTCTAAAAATCCAAAACATTCTTTTTATAAAAAAGATAACAGAAAGACTTCTTTTTAATGAATAATCAATTTCTCAATAAATATATTTGATTACATTAAACTTAATCAATTTTTTAATTAATATTGATTGAAATAGTCTCTTTACCTTTAGTTATTCCCTATAAATAATCCCTGACGAGGAGGTCCAAATTGGCCTCGAAACATGTTGGTTCCCCTCGTAGTATAAAAAGGACAGAGAAAGGAAAAAGTCAGAGGTTGGTTTTTGGTTGACTTTTTCCCTTTTTCACCCTCTTTTTTCATTGTATTATTCTTGTTTCTAATGAGCCGAAAAGTGAGGTTTTTTTAAGTTTATTTCATAATTGTGAATCAATTTTTTGCTTTTTCTACATAATTTATTCATGATAAAATGGATTTCTTTTCAATCTTCATTTAAAAAAAAGTTTAATTTTCAACGAAAAAGATGAACTTTCAACGGAACAGTTGCATGTTTTACCAAAAAGACGTATTTTCTACAAGAAAAATTGAATTTTCAACCCACAAATAGGAATTTTTAACAAATAAGTTAATTTTCATCTACATAAATTAATTTTCTACCAAACTGTTCATTTTTCAAGCCAAAAAGACGAATTTTCTACAATGTAGTTGAATTTTACAACCAAAAAGATGAACTCTCAACGAAACCTGTAATACTTTTTATTTCAACCAAAAACTATATTAACTTGAAATGATGAACAGTCGAATTCAGTCAAAGAAAACGAATTTTCAGCAAAATAGTTAAGTCCTCAAGAAAATACATGAATGTTTATACATACATGAACCAAATAGTTGAATCTTCGAGTAGAAAAGATGAATTTTCAATTAAAAACATAAATTTGCATCCAAAAATGTAATAGTTATAATTTTCGATTTAAAAAAAACTGGTTAAATTTTCTACTATAAAGATAAATTTCCAACTAAAACGATGAATCTTCACAAAAAGAATTGATTTTTAACAAAGTAGTTCAACTTTTAACCAGGTAGTTGAATTTTCAAATATAAAAGATTCATTCTGAATGAAAAGTTCAATTGATATCTCAACCAAAAAAGATTTTAATTTAAATAAAAAACAGTTGAATACAATAAAAAAATATGAATTTTCAACAGAATACATGATTTTTCAACTGAGAAAGAAAACTTTTCAACCAAACAGTTAAATTTTTAACTAAAATCAGTTTAAAAATAGTTAGTTTTCAACCAAAAAAGAAACGAATTTTCCACGTAATAGTTAAATTTTCAAGCAAAGTTACAAAAGAGATGAATCTTCAACCAAAAAGATACATTTTTAACAAAGCAGATCAATTTTCAACCAAGTTGTTCAATTTACAACCAAGTTGTTGAATTTTTGATAAAAAAATATGACTTTTTAACAAAATAGTTTCATTTTCAAAAAAATAATTGAATTTTCAACGAAATAGTAGAGTTTTTAACTTAATTGTTAATTAATTGTTGAAGATTAATAGTTCAATTTTGAACCAAAGAGATCAATTTTTAACGAAAAATATGACTTTTTCACTAGGAAGATTAAGTGTCTACCAAAAAACATAAATTTTCAACAGAATACATGCATTTTCAACTAAAAAAGAAAACTTTTCAACCAAACAGTTAAATTTTTAACTAAAATCAGTTTAAAAAAAGTTAGTTTTCAACAAAAAAAGAAACTAATTTTCCACGTAATAGTTACATTTTCAAGCAAAGTTACAAAAGAGATGAATCTTCAACCAAAAAGATCAATTTTCAACGAAGTACAATTTACAACCAAGTTGTTGAATTTTTGACAAAAAAATATAACTTTTTAAGAAAATAGTTTCATTTTCAAAAAAAGAATTAAATTTTCAACCAAATAGTAGAGTTTTTAACCAAACCATAAATTTAAACGAAAAATTGAGAAAAAGGGTAAATTTCTTGAAAAAAGGAGAAAAAGAGATATTCTTTTAAAAGGTAAAAAGAGGGGAATATGAAAGTGATTTTCAAACTTTCTTAAAATTTATTATCAAGGAACGTTCTAAACGTTATCGAAGTTCGTAACGTTACTTCCACTGGAGCCCCCCACCCCCCTCCTTCCCAAATTGGTAACATAGTTGATGGACGACCCTTAATCAATGCACAATTCTTATTCTCAAAATTGAAAAGAATTGAAAAATAAATTATTTCACCTGTCTTTATGCTCTGAAAATCAAATAACAGAATAAATGAATACTTACATAGGAATAACTGTTAAAAATTTTTGTAGAATATCGTGAACATGATTTAATCTTTGTACATCCTCAGTCCTAGGTTTCCCATCTTCCCACTCAGTGTCTGACGCATTTGCTAAAAAAAATAGTTGAAATAAATTTCGAGTTTTTTTTTATCATTAATGTGTTTTAAAAAACTGATTGCTGTTTATTTACCCGGTTTAAGTCTTAGAACTAGTTTCTCCATCACAAACTTTGAGTGATAAACGTGTACACACATTAGATCTTCTACAAATTTTTTGTAGGCTGAAGTTACTTCTAAACTTCGATTTGTCCATTGTATGTTCAATAAAGCTTCGATTAATAATTTATGCCTTTCATCGAGCAACGATATACATTGTCGTATATCAGTTAATAAAGATAGAAGTTCAGTGTCCTGGAAACATTATTTTTATTTTTTACATGAAAAGATTTTGGTGGGTTGGGATAATGAAATTTTTTTATCCAAATTATTGTATACTACAAAAGGAGAAGAATTTAATAATTATTACAAATTTGTTTTTTATCTTATTTCCTTTGTTATATAACTAGTTCTAGAATTATTCTACGTTGAATTTTCAAGCTGAAAAGTCGAACATTTTAGAAAACAGTTGACTTTTAAACCCGCCAAAATGAATTTGAAAAAAAAAGGTAATTTTCAATCAAGAAAGGTGGATTTAAAATTAAATAGTTGAATTTGCAACAAACAAAAAAATTAACCACACAGTTACATTGGCAACCAAATAGTTCAGTTTTTAAGCCAAAAAGACGAATTATTTTAGAAGACAGTTGAATTTTCGACCAATAAAGATGAATTTTTAACGAAATTGTTGATTTAAAAAAATGTAAATGTTCAACCAAATAGTGATAGTTTATATTTTCAACCAAGAAGATTAATTTTCTCCCAAAAAAGATTCATTTTCAAATAAATACTTGAATTTTCAATTAAAAAATATAAATTTTCAATCAAGGATGAAAGTTAAATTTTCATTAGAAAAAAAGACATTTCAAACAAAACAAAAATTCATAAATTTTCAACAAAATACTCAAATTTTCAATCAAACAGATAAACCTTCAATCAAAAGAATAAATTTATAACAAAGTATTTCAAACAAATATTACAAACAATATACAATTTACTTATTAAAACTAGCATCATCAATTGCGTACTACGCGCGGGTGAATTTTTTAAATTTGAGGGGGAAAAGAATTTTTAATACAAAATAAAAATTTCGAATAATTATTTATTCTTTTATGTTTATCTCTTTATTTGTTTTTGAAGTTCTATAAATGTAATTTTCCTGAGATTATTGATAAAATTAATTTTTTTTTTTTAATTTCAAATGTCAAATCAAAATTTCAATAAAAAAGTTAATAATTGAACAAATAGTTAAATTTTCCAATAAGAAGCATGAATTCGTAACCACAAAAACATTTGATGGTTCAATCCAAAAAGATTTTGATTTGAAATAAAAAACAGTTGAATTCATGCAAAAAATACAAATTTTTAATAAAATAGTTGAAACCTCAAACAAAGGGAATTAAAATTTTCAACCAGTTGTATTTTTAACCAAAAAATTATAAATATTTTCCAAAAGAGACGAATTTTCTACAAAACTGTCTAATTTTTTAATCCAAATATATGAATTTTCAACAGAAAAATTACTTTTTAACCGAATACATGAATTCTTTTACCAAGAAGACTAATTTTCTACCAAAAAAGAAGAATTTCCAACTAAAATAATGAATCTCCAACAAAAAAAAGACATTTTAACAAAGTAGTTTAACTTTTAATTAAGTAGTTAAATTCTCAGCCAAAAAAGATGAATTCTCAACGAAAAATAATTTTAATTTTAAATCAAAAAGAGTTTAATTTGACCAAAAAACGAATTTTTAACAAAAATAATTGAATTCTCAAGCAAAAAAGATTTTTCAGTTGAAAAAAAAAATTGAGGACAATTATAATTTGAAAGGAAAAAAAAATTTCGAATAAGTATTTATTTTCTTGTTTATTTGCTTTGAGGTTTTATAAATATAATTTTTCTAGGTTTCTTGAGAAAATTCAAAAAGATTTTTGAAGATTTTAGATATGTCGAAAAAGTATCTAGAAAATTTGTGAGAAATATTTGTTAATTTACAGGATTTTACCAAATTGTAGGCAAAAACTGATTCAATTTGAGTTATTTAACGTTTTAACGCTTGGAAAAAATAAATGTTACAAAGTTTTTAAATATTTTTTATATCTTTAAAACTTCTAAAAATCCTAAATATCATTTTAACTGACTCAAATTATACCTAAAATTGTCTTAAAATCATGTACATTCTTTTTTGGCAATTTTAGAAATATTTTGAAATCTGTTTAAATATTCTCTTAAAATAAATTTTGTAAAATAAAAAATTATTTTAAATTTTCCCAGAAAACTTAAGACAATTTTTCCATTCTATTGACACCTTTTAAAATTTTTAAAAAGCTTCCCAAATCTTCAATAATCTAAATTTTGTTATAAATTTAATGAAATATTTAAGTTCAAAATTGTTTTTATATCTTTTTTAAATTTCTAAATATCTCTTAAACTTCTTCGAAATTTTTATAAAAATGTTTTATCTTAAAAATTGAACAATTTTGCTTTAAAATATTCGACATTTTTTTTCCTGAAATTTTAGGAAAAAATTTGAAATGTTTTAAAATTTCCTTGAAATTAATTTAGCATTATAAAAGATCTAGAAATATTTTCGAATTTTATTTATTTTATTATCATCGTTCTCATGAATATTTCTTTCCAAGATTTGTAATTTCTTCCTTACTATAATTAATACTCTCAATGTAAATTTAAAACTACACTCTTCAGTAGAGCGAAGTAAAAATCCTAAAATTAATAGAATCGTTTGAGAGGGATTACAATTTGTGGATCGACATCCAAAACAAGTAAAAAAAATTGTTTGAAATCGGTTAATATCTTTTGTTCTCTTTTTTAAATTAAAAATTTTTAAATTCAAAAATAAATTTTGCCTTATTTAGAATTTTTTGAAAATGTACA
>JAABKJ010003439.1:0-25994 GCA_011634705.1 Andricus grossulariae | reverse complement strand
CCAGTGGGCACAAAAACATTAACGTCCTGAGAACGTTCTAAAGACGTTCCTAGGACGTTTGTGTCAGTCCAATTGATCTCCTAAAGACGTCCCATGTTCCAAAGACCGTCTTTGAAACATGGGACGTATTTAGGACATCAATTGGACTGACACAAACATCCTAGGAACGTCTTTAGAACGTTCTTAGGAGGTTAATGTTTTTGTGCCCACTGGGCAGGCGGCGCCTCAATACAAGAACGGGGCAGTCATTGAACGTCGTTGATGAAAATAAACTGCTCACTCGTGGTAAGGGTGGGGCCCCCTTCAGCTTGGAAATAAAAGAATCGTTTCAAATCGTTTCGTTTCAAGGTCAGGGGGATAGGCGAGACTTCACTGTACTTCGATTGGTCAGAATACGATTTCTCGTGAAAAGTTTCGAAAATATTTATATAATTTCAAACCAAAATCAAGTCTCTTACATTGTTGGTAACATCGTTCACAAACTTGGTCCTACTTATTGTAAAAAATGGAACAAATAGGATTTCTCGTAGTTTCATGTTTAAAAAGACACCTGATTATGCATTTAATTGTAATTTTAAGTTTTATTTTAATTTTCTTGTACAAATAATTTAAACACTATCTTTTAGTATAATTTCTTATGTTTTTTTTATCACTCGTTTTTTTATTTTCTTATTTTTGAATATTATGTTTGACATTACTGGCTCTGGGCGTTTTACTCCTGGCATTTTGATTTTCTTTTGACTAACGTGAGCTTCTCCAGCCTCTATACTAGCCTTTCTAATCTTTCCTGCGTGCCATTATAATAAATTTAATTTTCTTCTCTTACCTCTATTCAAAAGCTCAATGTTCGACTTAGAAAAGTACATTTTCGAAATAAATGACTTTGACTATATTGACATTTCAGGCCATGTTCTCCTTATATTTACTTTTACACTAAATTCAATTAGTTTTATGAGGAACTCTTTCCGTATTGTTATTTCTCAATTCAAAAACTTCTACCCTGTTCATAAAACAAACTGTCTACCTTTACGGAATTTTCCGTTATACTTGCCCTAGTGCTATACTTGACCTGTTAGTTTTACGGAAAATTCCGTAATACAAGTCATTTCCTTCATATAATATAATTTAAAAATTAAAACTAATTCTAAAAATGAATTTTACCGACTTTATCCAACTTTTACCGTTAGTACCGCAATGACCGGTAACACCGCGTATTACCACGGTGACGTCGTAATACACAGTTTGCATGCGTCGCGTCGAAATTCGGATTGGTTACTATTGGTGCCCTTATTTAAAACGAATAAATTGCAAGAAAATTGGTTGCAACAAATAACACTTCTGAAATTATTTGAACTGATTCTTTGATCACAAAATAGACTTATAAAGTGAAAGATAAAATAACTGTTTGATTTTACTCCTTGAAAATAAATAATTGATTTTAAATTTAAAGGAAGAAATACCTTTTTCATCACAAATATGAACTTAAAATTATTTTAATATCTTTATGAACTTTACAATAATTATTTGTTTAAACAAAAGCAAAATGAAAGTTAATCATTTTACATAAGCGCGCCAATGGTAACGAATCCGTTAGTCGGCGCGACGCATGCGCAGTACGAACATGCGTAAGCTCGTCGCCAGTGTTGCGACACCTCTAAACTTCCACCATGTCCTTAGCTGTACTTTATGTTTTATAATTGAGCTTGATCGGTTTTATAGTTTTTCTAACGGAATAATTTCGCTGCGGCAGCAATAAATTAATATGGAATAATAGCTGTGATGCTGTCAACAAAAAGATTTAACACAGATAAAGGACCGTTTGAAAAGGTTCGGATAACAAAGTCAACAGTGACACTAATTCAAAGGTACGTAAAGAGGAATCGGTTTTCTTGTTTTCACTTTATTTATTATAGAACTTTAATTTTATCCCTCTCGAATATTCCGACGTCGGAAGTTGGAATTGAAAACGGTATAGTTCCCTACGTCGTGACATAATAAAAAATACGGTGCAAATATTTTGTTTATTGAAAAAGAAAAGCGCATCAAATTTCACAACTAAAGTTTTTAGAAACCTGTAAACATTGACATCAAATACATAAACGGTCAAATACAAGGTTTTCTTAAAATTCAGTTGATCAAATTTTTGAGGGCGATATAACCATGCCCTAACCTCAAAATTTAATTGCCTTATTTTACTCCATAAATACTAGAAGTACATCTTTTTTGCATGCTTCGGGCCTACTCCTGTTGTCAATCAAGGCTGTATTCGGAGTGAAGAATTGGCTAATTTCAATACTTTTTGAATTAAACTGCTTTTTAATTCGAACCCGAGCATTCGAAAAAATCGCCAATTTTTCCCTCGGAATAAAAACTTGATTGAAAACAGAAGTAGGCCTCAAGTATCTAACAAAGACGTAATTCTAGTATTTGTGGAGGAAAATGAAGCAGTTCAAATTTGAGGTTAGGGCCGGGTTCCAATGCCCTTAACACGAAGTAGTAAAAGGAGACCCCACTCCCATGCGGCCTTTGGAAAATTTGGACGCATAGATTCGGACACGAAGTACTACAAGGAGACCGCACGCCTGTGGCGGATATGGTGGGAAACAGCCCACAACCGCGATCGCCTGTCCTCGGATTTTTATTTCTTCCCAGATGAGAGCGCCTCAAGTGGCAAATTAAGGAATTACGATTCCTATAGTAGCAGATGACCAATTTAGTTACAAATTTTCTCTAAAGAGGCGCTCTCATCTGGAAGAAATCTCGCTATGGAGAAAATCGGAGGACAGGCGATCGCAAAATGGCGCCGGGTGAAATACATTTGTGCGGTCTCCTTCTAGTACTTCGTTCCCTTAAGAAATAAGTAATCCACGTGTTAAGTGGCGGCGGCCATATTCCTTTGCTCTTGCAGCGAAACAAGAACAAAGTATAAACAGTGCTCCCAATTCGGTTTCCCAACTATATTACGCATGCACCGCATTGGCTGTAAATGGCGCGCTTTTTTGAAATTATTGAATGCATAAATCTATTTTTCACAATAAGTCACCATTCTTGAATCAGTGAAATTAATTAACGGATCACAAAATAGTCTTTTAGAGCAGAAAGTAAATTAATTATTTGATATTTCTCTTTACAAATAAATTATTAATTTTAAATTCAGAAGAACGACTACCTTTTCTCACTAATGT
The DNA here is from genome assembly GCA_011634705.1 of Andricus grossulariae. Taxonomy (NCBI): domain Eukaryota; kingdom Metazoa; phylum Arthropoda; class Insecta; order Hymenoptera; family Cynipidae; genus Andricus; species Andricus grossulariae. The sequence goes on along the minus strand of JAABKJ010003439.1, from coordinate 22,809 downwards.
AAATTTTGAATAATTCATAATATTTTTTTGTAATTTATAATTATTATGTATTGTAAATTATTCATTCGCACATTTAATCATTTCAAATATGCTCGCAATCAACATCCAATGAGGTTGCTTGTGCAACGCATGCGCAGTGCGTTTGGGTGGGATTTTTTGAAACTCGAATGACGCCATCTTGACGCGCGAAAATAATTCGAAATTGAAATCCTATAGAAAGAATCTGCTTTTAAATAAAGATAGGAAGAAATCTTCTAAAATGCTCCTAAAAGGATTATAGTTGATATAAGTAATTATTAATTTAATGAATGACATAATTTATGGCATAGAAGTTAGTTTTAACGCTCCCCAAAAGGACGCCTAGAATTCACGATAAAATAGAGCTAGGAAGCCTGAATTATATTATGCAATTTTCGAATCAGTTCTAACTGGTTTCAGCCCTACTCAATATCTCCGAGGTTGAAATCAGTTCTCAGCTTATGCGTAGATGATGTTGATATTAAAAATTGTAATTGACTAAAGATTACGACATTATGCGTAAGACCCTACCAGAATCGCCAGTCTCGAAGGTCATAAATGTAGGTGAGAGCGCACGAAACGCCAGATTTATCTCGCGACTTTTTATACCAACGTACCTAGTATGAAGGAGTTGATTGGGACGCATAGACTGGCATTTAAAAAAAACAGGCTTTTCAATGGCTTGGAATGCGTACCAATTGCATTTTTGTCCGAAGTGCGATTGAACGCGCTACTGTATAAAACTCTTTCACGGTGGGCTTGGATGAACTATAAAGCAAAAGTCCTTGCACCGATGGGATGTTTTCATAAATCTTTACCACGATGTCTCACCAGTATTTAATATCATGTACGGTCATGTAGCGTTTTGCAATCAGTATGCCTTTGCAATAAATATTTCAAGTTTAAAACATGTTTAAATGTTTTTAATTTAAGTTAATTTATTATGCAATTGCAAAATATTGCAACTGGAAATAACAATCTCGAAATTAAATCGATTAAATTTGTTAAAATTGCAAGCTTGAGCAATAATTTCACTCTTTATAAGTCGCTTATTAGGCATGTAAAAATACAGTAAACTTCCGTATATTTTAAATACGGCTTCTTTTAAAGTTCACTTAATTTAAACCCCCTGCACGCACTTATTTTAAATTGCGCAGTTTTGTCATCTCCCATCACGGTCCCTGTACACTCTACTTCGCGTCAGTGGATGACCTATAAAAAAAAGAGGCTCGAAGAGCGCCCTCGTTGGTGTAAATTGAGTATTTTTTCACGACGTCATTGGTGCTCTCGGCTCAAATTGCGTATAGCGGCTGATATTTCCACCAATGGTCGTATGCCAACAAAAACACTAACGCCAACAAAGACTAACGGACCGCGACCTTTTCCACTCGCCTGAACCGTTTCCATAATATTGCGCAATATATGTACTCGACAGAGTACTGGTGCACTCAGCCCTTCCGAGGCGAGAGTCGCAACCGTCTCTCGCCCTACGCGCTGAGAAACTGCGTGGGCCAGCAGATCAAGGAATGTCGGGTGTATTTATTTGTGTTATTATTTATTTCAAATCACTCGTGCTTTTCGTCTGAAAAAGTAGCGACCGGCGGTGCATCGATACAAGAACAGGGCAGCCAATGAGCGTCGTCGATACAAATAAATTACCCACTCGCATTAAGGGTGGAGCCCCCTCCAGCATTAAAATAATTGGTCGGGTACGTTTCAAGGACCTTAAAATAATTGGAAGTTTACTGTAGTTATTATTCCGAATCCTCGTTTGGCGTTATTGTCATATTTTAGAATTTCTACTCACGAGAATATTTTTTTATCCTAATTTTTACTTAATATAATTTCTGTTTCTCCGAATTTGTATTTGAAATAATTATCATATTTTTGAATTTCCACATAACCTAATATTTATTTGCATGAATTTCTATTTGTCAGAATTTACATTTATCAGAATTATCATTTGACATAATTTTATTTTGCGAATAACCATATAATCTACCATTCATTTACACGAATCTCCATTTGGCATAATTTCCACTTCATCGAATTGCCATGGAACAGAAATTTCATTTGTCCTACAGCCCATCCGGCCTAAAATGAGGGTTATTGATTTATTCAAAGGAAATAAAGTTATGACAAATGGTAATTTGGATAAATTTATAATATCACAAATAAAAATTCGTGCAAATAAATATTTGATAATCCGGAAATTCGAAAAAATGACAATTATGTAAAATAAAAATTCGGAAGAACAAAAATTAGATTTAGTGAAAATTAGGGTAAATAAATATTCTAGTGAATAGAAATTTGAAAATATGAGAATTATGCCAAATGACAATTCCGTACAATAGAAATTATGATAACTGGTAGTTAGAGCCAATTATAGGTGACAATTCAAAAAAATAAAAATTATGACAAAATGGCTGTTCGGCAAATGAACATTTGGTCAAATAAAACTTAGGGTAAACAGAAAAGCCCGTTGATGTTATTATATTCAGCAGCTTTACAATTAGAAAAATGAATCTACTTTTTGTTGCAGAATTAAGTACACAGTCTGACGGATCCAGTTCCAGGTCCAACAGGCCTGAACCTGCCGGGTCTTCTCTTCATGCACGACAACATGGTAAGATTAATTCAGAACCACATACACAAAATGAGTGAAACAAATCAGATAACGTAAATATTGCTACAGTGAGCCATACAAGTATTTTGCTAAACGAAAATAAAACCCAGTGGGAGAACTTTTCTAAACACTTCAAATTTTTTCATTTCAATTTCAATTCCATTTATATATATATATATACCATTCTACAAAACTGCACCCGTTCCCGGCGAAATCGCGATGAACTTTATGCTTATGGCTGAAACCGCACCTAAATAGGATTTCCAGTGTACTATATTTATGAAGTTTCTATCTATATTAGTAAATTATTAGCGTTCGTAATTGATGACTGGTTAGTGTTTAGACAGTCTTTCAATGAATTTTGTTTTTTTAATTGTGAACTCTCTTAAAGGTACAGCAAAAATATCCAAATAACTTTGAGCTTGAATCTACACTTAGAATACGAACATCCTTAAATGTGATATTCCACCAGAAAAGGCCCTGCATTTTCGATCGCAGCTTAAAAGATGTTATCCTTTCTGTGAACAAGGTCAAAATATACCGATTTGGGCTTTCGATGGAAAATCATACTTCAATCTATGCGCTGTCTGATGACATTATGATTACGACAAGTATAATTCCAAAAATTTAGATATTTATTTGATTTCTTTCATTCTTTATAATTCGAGATTCCTTTGAGATTACTTTAGAGTTACTTTATGGTTACGCTGTAGCATAACGTTAGCGTACAGCCGGTCCGTCAGGGTAAGCGCCTCAGTGTCTCATTTTGCAACCAAGGAGGTTCGTTCCAGACCAAAAATGTCGGGAATTCATCCGGATATATGCCCCTATATGTATTTCAATGCCGAGAAACTCGGAATTTTTCTTGCGTATCAATAATTAAACATCCATCAATTTCTACTCAATTGTTATTCTTATTAGGTCCACCGGTCCGTGGACTTTCTGGCGAACATTCTGGTGTTTCCTCTAATCCTAACGAACCTTCGCATCAAGGGTCAAGCCACAAACAGGTAAACAAATTTGCTTCTGATTATCAGTAAACATCTTCATGTATCAACTACCCAATTTTAAAAATGCTCTCCTGTATAATTAGAAAAATCGAAGATTGCGCCATGTGGTATTAGGATCACGATATACTTCCACTACAACAACACGCTGCTTGACTTTATCATTGAAAATGAACTTATTTTGACGCAAACATAAACTCAAAGTACATTTGCATCAGTTTATGCATTAAATATTCACTACCTAAAAAAGTATGACCTCAAAAATAGATTAAAATTTGTAAAGTAGTTCTGATCATCTATAATTTATATTCGTTACATATTTTGGAACCAATGTTTCGCCATGTACATTAGTTAAAGTTTATTTAAGCTTATTCAAGCCGGAAAGATCCGTTTGGCGGTGCTGAAAGCTACGAACGCGAGAGTCCGTCCATGTAACACCGCGATCTGATAGTCAGGTCTTAATCAGGGAATAAAGCTGATGCAAAGTATCATTAGTGAAATTTTCGTCACGTCACAAGAAAAGAATGTAGGCTTTTTTCAAACAAGGAAAAGAACCCTGAGTTCGAAAAAAGTCTGACAACATTGTTTGATGAATTGTTAAATTAAAAATAATTAAATTTAAACGTTGAATATTTTATTTGCTATCAAGTGTTAAAAAAAAGTTAAAAACTGAATTCGGCAAATTTTGAAAATACTTATTTTTCCTTTTGAAAATCATATGTTTAATATTACGGCTCTGATTATTTTACTTCTAGCACTTCTGTTTTATTTTGATTAATTTAACATTTTCCAGTTCATTCTTTTCTGCTTACATTCTAATCAATTCCATGTTCGCATTTTATTCCGGTTCAAAAGTTCAAATCATAAATTTGGCGAGTATAGTACTTCCGCGGAATAAGCATATTTTAAAAAATAACGCTCTATAGAAATCGATGTACACAAAACTTGTGTTGACACAACGTTCTTTCTGCCGAGGCTTCAGTTAAGTGTTTAATACTCAAATAGAACCTTTTTTCGGCATGAAAGTTTTATATTCGAAATTTGTATGACTTGGAAAAATGTTTGGTAACCGAGAAATTACCAGAAACTTACTTTTGTTTTTACAGGCCACACTCAAACATTTATATTGAGAATTTGAGTCCTAATATTGCTAGTATGAGATTGGTTAGCAATTGGCCCATTTAATTAGACATAGCTGTCTATGTGTATATCATTTTCTCACGCCATGCCCTCTAGATCACTTCCCTGGATCCGCGCCTGTTAGAAAGTTGCAATATTTAATTTTTTTTCTCGTATGTAAACCATGCTTTTCCAAAATTGTTCGACTTCTTACTTCAGCCAAAAGTTACAGTAAAAATATATTATTTTAAATATATATTGAAACTAGTAACTTGTTTCTTTTGAATCATGTAACTGGTCGAAGGCGTGATACCCAAATAGAGTTTAAATCGTAAAATTTCGGCTGAATTTGCTTGTAATTTACTAAATGTAATTGACTGAAGCCTTGAAACTTACACGATGTAGTACAAAAATGTTTTTTTTGCCCGACACTCTTTGAAAACAAAATTTTTCATGCTTGTGAAGCAGGCGTAGATCAAAGCATTTTTGACTCATGTGATTGCCAAATTTCACACTCGTCAAAATCGCCTTGTATATGTGGGCGACCGCGTTAAAAGGGCCCTTATGTCTGATCATAACGTAGAAGATATTCGCGTTTTTCTAAGTCAGGGTCAACACTACGTGTATATTGTTTCGCTTTAAGTGGGAAATGATACTTTGACCTATTCTAAATCTATTTCTTGATAGAACGCAACGTTCCCGGAACGTGTAAAATGTCCGCCGCTTGGGAACGTTCCAGGAACGTTCCACTGGGGCCTGAGAGGAACCTACCGTTGTTGTTATTTTTGACAACAATTATCTCGTAAACCGTAAGAGATAGGTAAAAATGGATGTCATTTTAGAGTTTTGAGTACCGCATATACTACACTATAATATGATATCCATAATATAAACTGACATCGATTTTGACCTATCTCTTACGTTTTACGCGATATTTATTGATAATAATAACAATAACGGTAATTTTTATTTGGAATGATCCAGTAGAACGTTTCTGGAACATTCCCAAGCGGCGGACATTTGACATGTTCCTGAAACGTTTCGTGCTATTAGGGTGCCCATTATTATAGTATAGTATAGTCTCGAAAAAACCTGAATTCGGTATCTTTCATGCACATATGATGAAAATTCCATATACTACACTTTGGATTTCAGATCCCACATGCTGAAGATATATTGCTGCCTTTGGCTCTTGAAAAATATCCATTACTTGCAGAAACATTAAGAAAAGATTGGCCTGCTTACGCAGAAGTGAGTATCAAAATAAAATATTTATGATTCATCTAAATGGTGATTCTAAACAAACACTTATTTTAGTATCACAGTTTCGTTGAAAATGCCATTGAGTGGAGGTCAAAAGAACCGAATTTGCCACATACAATTTATTGCCCAAGAGGAGATTATAATTCTGGCATTTTCGTGGCGATATCATCTGTAAGTATCTTTATATTAACACTGAATTACATATAGCAGTCTCTTGATCAGTGTAGCCGCTAGAAATTAAAATCTCAAAATAACCAATAATTTTGTTTCGATGTTTTTTTTGTAATATTCATTGTAAGATGATTTTTTAGCTGGGAGTTTATGATGTCATCGTTTTTGCCCACAAGGGCTTCGAACAGCTTTTACAGAAGGCTGTGACAGAAACTAAAATCATTAAATGGGCCGAAGGTGTTAGGTTCCACGCCATTGGTTCTCATATTATTTCCACTCTTTACTCTATTATTGAGACTTTAAAACACACGAAGGGGATAGAAATAGAGCGGGCTTTATCCGCAAATGTTTTTTTTCGGTCTAAGGAAGAAGGTGCTGCTCTACAAGTTCGGTAAGGTCATTCTCAGTTTATGTAATTTTTATTATGATCGAATTTAAATTAAGCAGGACTTATAAAAACTTAAGATGCAGTCCTATGTGGGCAGAAAACGACGGTCTAAAGCAGAAACTCATGAGAGTGAAAGAGACGGACAGGTCTATTTGTCTGATTCACTCTAATGAGTTTTTGTTTTACGCCTGTATTGTTCATGGCGATGAGGTTGAAATAATGGGACCTGCGTAACAGGCCCCAGCTGAAAATTCCTGTACAGGAACTTTAAAAGATCCTGCACATGTTCCTGTACAGGAAACTGCACACGAACCTGTACAGGTAATCTTGACGGTTCCTGTGCAGGAATTTGGCGAAGAAAACTGTACGAAATCCTGCAAAGGGACTTGTATACAAGGTAACCTTTGAATAATCCTGTATAGGTTCCTTCACAGAGTCAATTGAGGTGTGGGTTCATGTACAGAAACATGTGCAGGATCCTCCGAGGTGCCTGTACAGGAATTTTCAGCTGAGGCGCGCGGGATGTGGTCCAATCAGATTGGGGAGAAAGAGCATCCATGTCACAGAGTGCCTATTCGGATTGGTTGACGCGTGGAAGTGTGTTGGAAAGACGAGGACAAACGTTGTTGACCGTCCTCACCCCTCTATTTAACGCAGTTTCACGCGTAAGCGTGGAACTGCTTTTGGATAAACTATCGGATAAACTGTTGATTAAACTCAGCGCATGCGTGGAAAAATAATCTTCCTCGCGCACGTTTGAAATTTTAGAAAATAGCGTGTTGCCGTAAATAATTGCAGATGCTATAAAACGTGCAGCCTACTGCGTGTAGAAAATTATTTGGGCAGAATTGCGTCCAGTTAGGGCATTGTCTAGATTGTCTAATCTAGACGGTCTTTTCGGGCCTCAATCGGGTACTGGCCCTTTTGTAATTTTCAAAAAGAGCCATGGTGTTTATATGTATCGCGCCTTACCAGTACCAAATTAGCGGTCAGGACGGTCTATCCTGGCTCCGAACAGTTTCACGATAACTTTCTACACGGGACATGACCAAAAAGGAATGGCGACATCTCTTCACAGTTTTGAGTGTTGATCCGTCATTGTGCCTTTTATTTAATCTCACGAACTGTCTACTATACTTTGTTCCCCGAGAGAAGACCCTATGGTTGTGCGTGTGGAGTTGTCTTTTTTTGATGGAGGAGTTTCTTTACCTTTTTTTACACATAGTTTCTTCATTTTTTTATTAACACCTTAGTCCCAGTTTAATATTTATTACTTTCATTGGGTTTCTTCATGAAAATTGTTGGAAGGATTTTTACCAGATGTTAGCCATAAAAAGGTCTCCAAACAAATTTCATTCCCCTAGCGCATGTGAAACGAACTCCAAATCATCCCCGAGAACTTTAAAATTCATACTAAAAATGCAATAACCAACATGCTGAGAGAACATGCTGAGAGACATGTGTGAGAAATAATTTTTCCCGTTTTATCATTTAATTTGCATTTTAGAATTATTTACAGTCACTTAATGCACGCAAAAAAACAAAATGTAATCTTTAAAGCAATTTCAAAGTAATCTTTACCTGCAACAAAAATTACCTTCACGTGTTAAGATTTACCCAGATTTTTTTTTTATTGCATGACGCACGAAGTTAATCCATGCAGCTGGTGTAACTCGATTAGCTGCTTCGTCAGCTACATAAAAGAAAAATAAATTTCCCATGAATATAATGTGGCAAGGTGAAAATCACATAGATTATATGTATGTATACTAGGGTGGTCCAAAAATGCGAGTACGTCATCGTACCTACAGGATACAGAAAGATAATCAGACATACAAACAAACATACATACAATATATACATAAAAATCGTTTTTTCTGCCTCACGGGATCTCAAAACGTGAAGATTTGATAAAAACCGACGAAGTTCAATTTTTATTATTAATAATTTAATAATCATTTATTGATATTATTAATTTGTATGATTGTATTATCCTACGTCTTGTTGGATCGAGAGTATAGTTGGCTACAATACCAAACATTTAAAAAATGTGTCCTTTTCTTTCTTCAAACATTATAGTCATGTGTCGAATTAGCCTGAGGCGGGTGTCGGCTTAGCCCCACGATTTTTCGCTCGACATATTCTACATCACTTCACTTTTTCCTAATAATTGATAAATAAAGTATCACCGTTCAAAATCATCAGTAACATTTTGTAGCCAACTAAATTTTCGATCCAACCATAACTTACACGCTGTCAAATCAAAGTTTTTTTAAATCAAAAAAAGACTTTAAAAAAAGTGTCGGCTTAGCCCCACTCTCCTCTATCTCTTTTTTTGGTGAACAACTTTTGTCTAATAATTTTTTTCTGACCTTCTGTCCTTTTTCCACGCAAGTTTTTATTTTATTCTTGATGTTAGTTTTTACGTTTAAAACCAAAACTACGCGCGCTATGAAAAACACAATTTTTGTCTATTTGTATTTATTTTTGTATCTTGCATAGTTTGACCGCGAAATGGATTTTTTTATTTTTTATTATTTTTAGTTGGTGGTTAAAACCGGAACCGCTGGTCAAAAAATAAAAAATTTGATTCTTCAATAACATTCACTTAATTGTTATGATAATTTTGTAGGGCTTTCAAAAAGCAACGTTTTTTTTCTTTTGACGTTTTTTTCATATCGTGCGTTGTTTGGCTTAACATTTCAATTTTCGTTTTTACCTTCTCATCAGAGAAGGTATTAGATTTGTGTAAAAAATCCCCCCCCCCCCCCTTTTGTCAAATGTACACGTTTTGGGACACTCTTTTACTGTCGGAAACTGAAGGTCAATTTTGTTGGCCAGCTATTTTAGATAAAAATTCGAAAAGATAGAGCGTTTTCAGAAATTTGCAGACCATTTCCTCATAGAGGAAGCATTAGTGATTTTTTAAATATTAGACAAACTAAACTTTTCATTTTGATCAATCTAAAAATAGAAATTTACAAAAAATACAAAAGTCCAAGATAATACAAACAATTTTTAGAATACAAAGAAAAATCATACAAATAAAATAATGTATTGGAAATGGTAATTTTTTGTACTGGAAAAGGGAAGGGGGAAGTTCCGTTGCACCCTATCCCTTTCCCAGCTTTATTTTTGTATGAGACATATTTAAATTGAGGGGCATTTGATTAAATTAATTAAAAATTGTTTTAAAATGTTACCATTACAAAGCTTCCTCTGAGAGGAAGCAAAAATTATTTGACTTAATTAATGTTGGAAACCTTGAAAATTCATAGGCGGTATATGCTTATTTAGATTACAGCATATATTTGATTTTTTTCATTTTTATTGAATTCAGGAAACCTAGTGATAGATCCATAATAAAACCATAGATAAAAGTACCAGCTAGTTCGTTAATGATTCCTGATTGTGTTTTTTCTTTTGAAACAAAATTTGAATTTAAAAATAAAATATATAAAGGCTCTAAATGTTATCTGATAATTTATCTGGAGTTTTATCTGTTATTCAAATATCTGGACAAATGAACGGATATCCGACCGAAATTTTAAGGGTTTTTTCCCGAAAAGACGAATGTGCAATTGCCCTGAATTTTAATAGTCTTCCTTTTGCATTTTTTCAGGGTGCCTGAAGAATGTTATTTGAATAGCATTAACGAATCCCACGTGCCTCTGATTCATTCTTTGTGGCCTCAACGAAACCAGGCTGAACCAGAACGAACAATGAATTTTCTTAGGACAATAGTGAGATTGAATGGAGGATTTGGACTATTTTCAAAGGCAAATAATGAACTCCTCTCCTGGAATTTGCGAGGACAATTTGGTGAAAGCTCTGTGACCCAGACAATTGAAAAAGCGAAAAGAAATGGCTACGCGAAAGTAATTAAATGCGCATTTGCAAAACAATTAGCAGAACATGGATTGGACACGTTCGGATTCACAGCTACAGGAAATGTGGCTTCAGAAGCATTGTGGAAATCCACGAATGCGAAAGTAAAACAACCTGTCGTCTTTATACAAATGACAAAATTAAGGAATCGGGAATAAAATGGAAGGAGTAAAGGAAGGAACAAGAATTAAATATATTACAATGAACGACTCATCGGATATATTTTAAATAAAGAAATAAACCATTTTTCCTTCACACTATTTGTCCTTCTTTTTTAGCTCCTTCAAATTTGCCTACTTTTAAAAATAATATATTCGATGTTGTAAAGTAACTCGTTACTATTCGATTCAGCGAACTTTCGCGCTGAATTAAAATCTGATTTGTTTCCATCACGTTAAGTTTTTGAGATATTTGGTGAGTAATGCTTTTTTAGAATTTTTTCACCGCAATATAAGTGGAATAGAACATGCTTTATCTACTCAGGCGGTGTATTTCTTTGATACATTTTTTGTATGAAGACAAATGAAAATTATGCACAATATTTCCCGCCATGTTTAAATTTTCCGCTTGGGTAAGATACCGGCTATGATTTATTTTGTTAAGACTGATTGTGCTTGCATATTTTTGACAGCAGGTGACTCATTCTATAATATCTGTGGGGTAAATTTTTGAAATTTGCCTCGTAGGAAAGTAAAATCATTTAAATACGTAAATTGGGGTTTGAATGTCCCCACAGCTTAAAGTCACTTTGTCACATAAAGGTCCACAATAGGACAGTAGCGTGGACGCGATGTGTGCACATGTATTGCCAACTGATTCTTTTTATGTGACATGCGCGTTCCGGAGAATCAAGAATAAAATGACCACCGGTAAGCAATTAATATCATCGGAAAATAGTCCAACCTTTTTTTTGTCGAAATTTTTACACTGTAAGCACTACCAAAAAACCGACATTATAGCAACCCTGCACGTCATAACCTCACTTTCGATGAAATCGAAGAAATCAAAACATAAGTCGGCCATTTTCATCTTGATTCTCCGGAACAACGGAACGCGAACGACACATAAAAATAAACAGTTGGCAATACATGCGCGCGCATCGCATCCACACTACTGCTATGTCAACTCTACGTCAAGTCAATGCTACGTCAATTTCTCAAATCCTATTGTGGACTCTCCTTCAGGCACGTACGCATGTATGCACTGATTTGCGTAAATTACGGTAACGACGGCATAGTATACAGGTTGCGTTGCCTTCCTCAAAACGTCAGTTTAAACGAAAAGTGGGAGAATAAAGAAAAAATAGTTGTGGGAAATAGTAAAAAGCGATTTAGAGGTAAGCCTGCAATATTTATTTATTATCTATTATTAAAAACTTTAGTAAGTAGCATAACTATAAGGAGAAGGTGCGGCCAATTAAAAAATTGGGGTTCCAAATGGTCTAGAGCTTATAATTTTCATCCGATTTCATCTTTCTTTTTTTTAAATAAAGCTAATTAAATTCTTAAGAGGCCTACCGTGGCTAATTTTGCAAAAAAGGCTTGGTTTATTTGTTATACAAGTTGAAAAACGCTAAAAAACCATAATTTTTCATATTTAAGCTGCCTGTTCTGTATCATTCATTGATATTACCTCAAAAAGGTGAAAAACTGATAGATTTACAATCAATTAACAGATTCTGATAACTTAGATGAAGTTCCGGCAATATGTTCAATTATTATAAACAAATTTATGAACAAAATCGATTTTTGCTATACACTGAAGCTGAACCCCAATTTTCTAATTCGCCGCACTGTGTGCCGCCTGGATACATCGAGGCGATTGACAGTGCGGTATTACAAGCACAGAGGGAAGCGTCCATGCAGGCGCAGGAACAGATCAGAAATCTTTTTAAGGAATTCGAAACCAAGCAGCATGAGTGGATTTCTAAGATTCAAACAACGGTTCAGGAGATTTAGACAGACATTTCTGAGAATTCTCGCACAATCAATTTGCTTGAAACTTCAACTGTTAGGAATACGGATGACGTCTCTAAGATCAAGACGGAGGGAAGCTCGCTGAAATTTAAGGTCGCCTCACTTAAAGCTTCCCTCAAATATCAAGAGCAAGCTTCACCTCAGACTACCCTAGAGCTTTGCAAAAGATGACCTTCTGAATGCTCATCGCATTTGTAAATCCCCAACATCCAATCCTCTGACTGCACCTATCATCATTGTCAAGTTCAGCAGACAGTTGTTAACGGATAACATAATCAAGCAGAGGGAAAATGTCCGAGACTTCTCTATGAGCAATCTTGGCCGGCCAGATAATGATAAAAGTCTCATTATCATTCGTGCAATTTTGACGCCCTTTAATTGAAGGATCTACTCTTTTGCACTTAATTTAGAAAGACAAAAAAAGATTAAATATTTTTGTATTGCAGAAATAAAGTACTTTTGTCGAAACGATGATGGCACGCCTATGATTCAATTCTTTAAGCTTTTTATACCTCATACATATGTATCCTCAGATAGCAAACTTGATTTCATATTTAAACTAGTAGCTTTCAATCTTGATTTTGGTATTTTTGACAATAATTGTGTAATATTAGGCTTAATTGTGTGTTGATTATGGTTCATTGTCTTAGTCATTTTTTAAGCGTGCTTCATGAGCTTTTTTTCAAATTGTTTTTCTATAAAATGTTTCTCTTCATATATCAATGGATACCTTAAGCATTCGCTATGTTAACACCCAGTCTCTCTTGGCATATTTACTAGAATTTAAACATTTTTTCAGTACATGTTCCTGCCATATAATAGCTGTTGCTGAGTCCTGGTTAACTCCAAATATATCCTCTAGCCTCGTTGCAATTGACAACTATTCGCTCTTTCGAATAGACAGAGACGAGAGAAGGGGCGGTGGAGTTTGTATTTTTCTGCATAATAGTCTGAGTGGGACAGTGGTTGAAATGAGCGCAGTAGCTACTCACCCACGACAGAATTTCTCTTTGTTGAAGTTAAGTCTACTGCTTATAGTGTTTTAGTGGGAGTAGTTTATAAAACACTCAATGCCCCCTATGGCACAGAGCCATACACTCTTCGGGACTCTCGATTGTACCTCATGATTCCACTCACCATAGTGATCGTTCCAGTACTCGTATTGACTTAATGATTGTAGACGATATTGATAAAGTTGTCTCCTACGAACAACATGCTATCCCTTTTCTCTCTAACCACGACTTGATTAACATTACATTTAAATTTTCCTATAATCTAAATTCAAAACCAACCCAAAGATTGGTGCGGAATCTCTCTAAAATTGATGAACATACATTTCACGAACATCTAATGACGTATGATTAGGAGAAAAATATTACTAGATACAGATATAAATAACGAAATCGAGGCTCTCACCTAGTCTCCGCATTCAATAAATTTTCTCCGTTACACGTTCCTAAAAACTTTAATAAAGCTGCCCTCTGGGTCACATCTGAAATTAAAAATCTCATGAGGAAACGTGATGGCAAGCGCCGAATTGCAAAAAGAACTACAAGCAGTATAATACTAGCTCCATTTCGTTAACTTAGGAACCTAGTTCAAAGTAAGATTAGAGATGCGATCAATCAATACAATTATAACGAGATTGCACATAGAGACAGAAAAGAGGACATTTGGCATCTTCTTAGACGTTTATTTGCGTTCAATCAATACAATTATAATGAGATTTCACATAGAGACAGAAAAGAGGACATTTGGCATCTCCTTAGACGTTTATTTGCGTTCAACCAATACAATTATAACGAGATTGCACATAGAGACAGAAACGAGGACATCCCAGTTCCATACTTATCATCATCTTTCAATACCCCTCTTAATTCAACATTTAGTGACTCTGACTTCTTTTTCGATGACATCACACCTAGATACTTTTGAAATAACACTTGAAATCAAATCAAATGCCATTGGAGCTGATGGAATATCAATCAAAATGATTAAACTTGCCCTTCCTATTATCTTTCCTATTCTATCGCATATTTATAATGCTTCTCTTCAGGTCGGTATCTTCACAGATATCTGGAAAAAGGCTGTTATATGTCCAATTCCGATTGAATCAGGTTTTCGGGCACTCTTACTGCTTCCCTTAAAGTAAAGACGGATCTGAAATTAGCAATTGATATTAAGGAGATCACGACTGTTGTTCTGTTTGATTTTTCGAAGGCTTTTGATATGGTCAACCACAAGTTACTCCTAAAATGATAAAAAATTTTAATGTGTTAAACTCTGTCATTAAATGGTTTAAATACTATTTTAACAATCGGTCTCACAGAATTATTAATAGTAGTGGTGAGTTTTCTGACTGGTGGGAGGTCAAAAGTGGGGTTCCTCAGGGCTCCATTCTGGCATCCGTCCTCTTTAATTTGTTCACTTCTGACCTTGGAAGTGAAATTGATCATTGCAGATACTACAAAGATGCTGACGACTTCAAAATTTACTTATCGGGGCCAATTTCTTCACCAAGTAGATTACTTGTTTTAGTCCAAGAGGATATCAATCACGTTATCCTCTGGGCCTGGAAGAATGGACTTACTCTTAGCCCGGGAAAAACTCAGGCAATTGTTGTTGGACCTTCTTCATCTCCGTCGCTTGAAATACTGGCATAATTTCCACCCCTTGGTATCGAGAATCTTAATATCCCTTTTTCGGAAATGGGTAAAGATCTGGTATATTTCCATAATCGTACCTTGTCCTGGAAGGAACAGGTACAGAGCGTCTCAAGAAAAACATACAAAATTCTACAACAACTATATAGAAATAAGGACTCCCTACCTATCTCCACTCAGATACTTTTGGTTAAGAGTCTAATCTTGCGACATTTTGACTATTATTGTTTAGTATATGATGATTTGACCGATGATTCAAATTTAAAGCTTGAGCGTGCGTTAAATGCCTGTGTCCGTTTTATCTACAATTTACTTAAATACGAACACATAACTTCATACAGACTTAAGACTGGTCTGCTCAATGTTGCCAAAAGACGACAATTCTTCATGGGTAATGTGCTCTACACTCTTTTTCAGAACAAAGCCCCTGAGTATCTATTTAACCTATTCCAATTTGTAGACAGAGATCTTCCAGTACAGCCTATGCTTCGTAAAAGACATAAAATGCTTAAGATTCCTTTTCACAAAACGTGTCGGCTTCAAAGATCATTTATAGTAAGGGGTGCCCGGTTTTGAAATAAAGTACCATACGATATTGGAAATGCACCTTCCCTGTA
The DNA here is from genome assembly GCA_011634705.1 of Andricus grossulariae. Lineage (NCBI taxonomy): Eukaryota > Metazoa > Arthropoda > Insecta > Hymenoptera > Cynipidae > Andricus > Andricus grossulariae. The sequence continues at coordinate 7,073 of JAABKJ010003439.1, read as the reverse complement.
TTATTTCAAGAATCCCTTTTTCAAATATTTGTACAATACTCCTAACCCAACTCTTGAAATTACTCCCGGGTAAACTCTCATATTTAGTTCTTGAACATTACATCTTCGAATTTTCTTCTGTTTTCATTAACTTTTGTGAATTTTTACTTCTTTCACACACTTTTCCCCCCTCTTTATCACTTTAACATACACAAGAGCTACTAATTAATCACCTAATGTCAATAATTACGCATTAATCTCATAACTAATGTAATACGTAGTCTTAGGTCGACTCTATTTATTCATTTTATTCAGTTTACAAATTAAATTATAAGATTAATCAAGTATTCTGTCGATCAGTGCTTGCACAAATTTGTAATGACCCTGTATTATCCTGTTCCTTAGATGGCTATTTAGCCCTAGGGTCTTCTCTTGAATAAATACAAATACAAATTCTATCTTTACTTTCCTTGGCTAGTAGTTTAACTTTCCTCTTTTTGTGTCTGTGATCATTTTGGAATCTATTTCTCTCCTTATTGCTAAGGCCTGTAATAGGGCCTGTAAATATGCGGTTGCTTCTTTTCGTGGACGACTACGCGGATTTCGTCATTCCACCACGCAGCACCGGACATTCTTCCTACAACCACTATACCATACACTTAAAGTTCACTCCTGACAAAGATATCCCGGAGCATATTCCATGCGCCATCTATATCTTTATTTCATATAAGCGCCTCCCAAGTTGCCATATCTGTGCGTTCATATACCCTATTATGAAAACCTATTGGCACTTCCGCCTTCTGTAAATTCTCAATTTTTATTCACGCCTGTTTCGTCTTCTTGGTTCTATTTCTCCTCCACCCTCGACCTAAGTTCAGTTTTGAGACTAGAAGGTAATGATCCATTTTAAATTCAGGACACCTCATAACCCTTGTGTCTTTTACTAGCTCTCTTACTCTTTCATCCACAACAATAAAGTCAACTGTACTGAGGCTAACTCCTCTACAGCAGGTGTACATTTGGATCATTTAATGACTGAACCAAGTATTTATGATAATCAAGCCCTTCTCTAAGCATAAGCTAACCAATCTGTCTCTTTTACCATTTGTTTTTGGATCCCCAAAATTACCTAGCACCCTTTCCGTACCCTGATGTTGGACACCAACCCATCCATTCATATCTCCTAGTAAAATTATTCTTTCACCGTGATCGCAAGTACCTATAGTATCATTTAAAGTGTTCCAGAAGGCGTCTTATACTTCACTCTTGTCACCATTAACTGGTGCATAGCACGCTATGACAAATAATCTTCAGACTCCCACTTTCATTCTAATCCATAGCAATCTGCTGGGACATACAAATCCATGCTTCTTGACATGCTGCCTTGCTCTCTCATTGACAATCAGACAGACACCTTGACTACCATCTGATTCACTATCTATTCCTGACCATATTTCAAGTCAGTCCTTTACCTCCCCATTTTTTATCTCTCTAATGTCGTATCGGTTTTTCTTTGTTTCAAGTACACATAAAATATTCAGCTTTCTTACGTGCATAGTTCCTCGTAATTCAACTTCTCTAAGATCATTCACCCCTCTAGCATTCCAAACACCCAGTTTCCATTCAACGCTACAATGGAAACTGGGTGCATGCCTTTCGTCAATCAAAGTTGCAGTCCATTCCGAGGCTACTCTATTGTCATTATAATGCATTGTGTAAAGTGTATGCCCAACTCTTAACTTGATACGAGAAATGTATTTTGCGAGTAAAAATCATGTCCAAATCAATTAGCCAGTCGTCATTAGGTGGAGAGTCTAGTTTTAACGTCAGTCCCACCAAACTTCGATCTATGGAGGGGGTTTTTAGGGGGTGTCTTGGCGTTATATACTGAGAAAGGCACAAGCCTTTAGCAGATTGGTAATAAATGAGAAAATGTGTATATCTTTCAAAAGTTCCCGAAAATGTCCCCAAACATGATACGTTTCCATAAATTTCATAGGCTTCTAAATGTTACAAGTTTTTATCGTTTTCCATAAGTTTTCATGCATTCCCATAATTCTATACATCTCAAAAATTTCAGACATTTCTATGAATTACATAATTTCTGATAGCCTTTTAATGAATTTTAACAAACCTTCATAAATTTCCCGAAAATTTCTATAAATTCCCAAACATGTCACACATTTTCAAAATTTTGTATAAGTTTTCATCTGGATAAGCACCACAATTTTAGTTTCGCGGCTAAACCTATTTTCATGAAAATATATTAAATTGTACGTATACGAAAACATAATTTGAAAAATATTCGATTACCAATTGACCGAGTGAATGGGAAATTGATATTTTATTTTTAGAAAGTGAGAAAATAATGGATTTCTCAGCCTGGGATTGTTACACTGAAACTGGAGAGTTCATCTGTCAACTTGCTATGCTTTAATTGGGAGTTTCCGTACAGAACATGAAAATTCTTTTGTATAACCATCGAGGATAATGTTTACAAAAGACATTGCTACTTTCGGTTTTTTGAATTTTACAATAGAAAAAAAAAATCGAGCGAAAAAACAAATTCAATAACAGATTTGTAGAACAAATCTAATCCATTCATTAGACCGTCAATATCAATATATTTGAATAATTTTCCTTAGGTCTTCCGGTTTATATATATATATATATTACCGTAAGACCTAAGGAAAATTATTCAAATATAGAGACCCACTGATGTTATGTGCGTTAGAAATTAGAACAATTTATTTTGTCAGACAAATTTTTAATTTATATAATGAACTAAATCAGATCCTGCTTATCACATCTGCTTCACATTTTTAGGTGTATAATCTTTGTATTGCAGTATATAAATCTACGAATTTCGTCAAGTTTGTGTATAATTACGACTTTAAAATTTTCCCGACCCACTGATGACCAGTCTCTCATATGTTGAAAGTTTAAATAAATAATAACACTGAAGTTCAATAACAAGATTATTTAGAACTAGTCAAGCTTTGACTCAACTAAATATATAATAGCAGTAGAAACAGATTAGTGGAATTTCTTTGAAAGTTAGTTTGAAAAGCAATAACCAAACGGAAATTTTCTTCCTTTCAGGTTTATGTTTTTTGAAACCGATATCAACAATCTAAAATGCAATACTAATAAGTGAAAACGAACAAAGTCGCTGCAAAGTTGCAGTCGCATTAATACGGATATTAACAAAACCGGATTGGTGATAAAGGACGTTAATCGGGTTTTTTAACAGTTCTAGCAAAACCTACAAATCAAGTCGATTGGTACAACGGTACGCTGGAACTTACATTTGTATTTCATTCGTTAGTCACTTTCACTTACGCATGTTAAATCCTAATATCACGCTCTGTGATTTTAGGCAGTGAGGAGTACAAGTGTTGTATATAAGTGGACGAAAAATTATTATTTGTTGTTTTCAGTGAAAAATAATGGATTTTTATTATATAAGAATTATTATGGTAGCCCCTGAAATCTCAAATAAAAATTCCAAACAACGTTTTCCCGGGTTGCAAAAAGTTTTCGCGGTCATTCAAATTTTCAAAGTTTAGCCTTCGTAGAGAAAACTATTAGGGTGAATTTTGTTGCATCTGATTTTTAATGATGCGGTTCTAGTTTAGGAGATATCCACGTTTTTCAAAGTCAGGCTTAAAATTAATATTTTCGGGTTTGACTTGGGGATGATATACTAGGACCTGTACTGAATCTATTTGCCTTATACATATGTCCCGAAAGCAGCCGGAAGTTTGTTACTCATGCATTTTTCTCGATAAGCGGTTTTGTCGAAGTTCCAAATTGAAAAATACCCCATACTATAATTATACAGCTATAATTGAAATATGTGATACGCCACTGGTGATGAATATCTTATTATGTTTCCCCGAAAGGGAAACGGCTTAATGATATAATAATAATAAAAAAAAATTATAAAATAAAGTAACACAGAAAATCTGAAGGTTCTGTAATGCTGCGGCTCAAGTAAAGATTGACATCCTTTAGAACTGAGACTTCAATAGAACTCTTTTTGAGGGTTCATTTTTAGTTCGTTAATATGCGATAGATGGCGACACATCTCATGTCCATTATCTTCCTTTCAAGGATGACTAATCTCTATAAATTTAGTTTCTTTATATTTTCTTTGGGCTCCTTTGGAACAATGGATCATTTTGGGTTCCTTTTCAGCAAAAGAGGTTTCTTTATTTTGCAGTTCCCTTGACACCAAAAATTGGTTCTGATGGAAACCCCACTTTTTCTGCGAATGATTTTAGATGAAATGACTCGTTAAATTTGAATCAGGGAAATGTCACTGTTAATCAGTGAAAATCTTTACTCATTCGATTCAGCGACCCATTTCTAGCTGTTTGAATGAGTGAGATTGGATTTAGAATTAGTAAAAACTCTTACAGATTAAATTCAAGAACCCATTTCTCACTAATTCAGATTTAGAGAGTGAAGTTACTACATTATTATTATTATTATTATTCTTTTTCGTCTAAAGGTGTCGAAAGTTAAAGTTCAATTTTCTCTGCTGTCTATTATCAATTTCGAAAGTTAGCTATAGTTTTATGCCCTAAGGCTTTGATGAATCAAGATATTATTCTTCAATTGATGGTTTTCTTAGAGAAATGCCACTTATTGGTGTATGTGATTTATCTTTCATATAATTTGAAACACATTTTCTGCTACTGAATTAAAAATATAGAATTAGAAGACGAAAAGAATCCTTTCTCAAACTTAGACATGTTTTGTCCGTTGAACGTTGTTTTTCCAGTGAATAAATCCTTATTTGTGTGATGTTTTTAGGTCAATTATATGATTAACACTTTATGCTTAGATTGTCATCGTCGTTCTTTAATAGTTTAATTCTAAGAAGGTATTTTACGTTTGCCACTGATCTACTTTCCTCACGTACAATAACTTTATGTTCTTTTTTTTCTTTTCGTCCGCGACTCGTTCCTTTCAAATGCCTGCAGATCAAGGTGAATTATGCGAAAGGCGTTTCATCGTGATGCGGTTATATTGTTTAAGCTATAAAGATAAGAATCCTATCTGCATATATGGAAGGAAAAAATCATGATTTTACCATTGTTTTAATGCCACCTGTTTTCACTTTTTTATTGAAATTTGTGTCAATCAGTTTAATTTGATCAACTTCAATTACATCAGATACATCTTAATATTTCCGTTGCTGGTGTAAATTTATAACTTCCTTTAATTGTATCATGAGATTAATTTCTTACACAAATGAAAATTTTCGTGAATTGATTATGAATAATAATGTTGAATAATAACCTTGAGTTTTATCAATGCGCGTAAGCTTATGTGTAGTTTTAAGATAAAATTATAAATTTCTCTGTCCGTGTTCTACATTGGCCAATAATGCATGAAATGCCGTATAAGTACAGGCGTAGGTGAGTAATAATTGTCACTTTCATTTTGCTCCTTTGCATAAAATTACTCGCCTTTCACGCATTATCAGATCACATTATGTGAAATACAATCCTGAGACGGCTGTCGATATTTGCAACGTTATAAAATGCTCCTCCATTCCTTCTGATGAGAAATTCCTTATAATATTTCCCCGTAAATAATTCAACTTTTCATTCATTCGAAAAAAATGAAAAAGTTTCTTTTAATTGATGAATCCAGAGAAATTAAATGGAGTATTGGATTTCTTGTTTGAATGGGCGTTTTTTGTTATAATTTTTTATTCACTGAAAGCACAATAGGTACGAAATACGAATTATTCAAAGTGACAGTTACCTCATTAAATAATTTCCATTTTAAGGGGACTACGAGGGATCATCCGCCGATCAATGAAAATTATCGGTCAGCGGATAAAAATAATTGTCAATGTGCTGTCAATTGTTTTACATAGACGTCAAATTTAAACTTCGAGAGGAATCAGAATCTACACGCGCAGCGGACAGACTATTTTTATTTGATTTTTTTGTTAAATTAAAAATATTGATCCCGTTTGACTGCTTCAATTTGAATTATTACGCAATTGTAATTTAAAAAATATTTTATCTAATTGAATCCAAAGTTTCTTATAATAGTTCAGTTTTGTTATTATAATAGTTCAGTCCGACATTTTTAACGGTTTAATTAAAAATATTTGTATCTTAAATCTTGTTAATGCGGAACATAATCAACTTAAAATGATTCAATTTTGTTCAGACATCTAACTTGAATTTTTTTTTAAACTTTCAAGATATTTTCAACGTTTCAGATTATTGAAATTGTTCTACTGACTACCTAAACAAATTCATGCAGAGTTCCAAGCTTCCATGACCTTAATATATTATTCGAATTGAATTTTTTGTTTCTGAACGATTCAAATTTAAGATCGATAGCTTTGAAATAAATATCCTATGTATCTGAAAGGAGAATTCGAAGCTTCTGGAATGTTAATAGAAGTCATTCGGGTTTTTTTAGTTGATTCTCGTCGCTTTCACTGTTGCAGTTTTTACGTGACGTTTCTTCAACCTGTTATTCAACGTGCAAATTGATTTTGTTAAAAGTGTCCTCGCTCTCGACGAGTTTAACTAGTTTGCTCACAAACTCGGGCAGAATGTTGCCTTAGACTTTAGAGTTTAGACCTAAAAGCGAGACCCACGGGCCAGAGCAAAATGAGTCAATTTATATTTACGCTGTGTGTAACCTTTTCGATATTTGCATGAAAAAATGTATGGACGTGAGGGAAGCTAGAATAGTATGCCAGAGCAGAAAAGTGTGGCGACAAATAGTTTATGAAAAGAATGTGAGTAGAGTGAATGACGCCTGAAACGAAGACCTTGGATACTAATGGACCCAAGTGGGGAACCACACATAAAAACTTTGTGAAGCTCTTCACGTGGGGTGATCTCTAGAGAGATTGATCAGCAACCTGGGTCGGATCAGTGTTGCGGAACGAACGTGTCATTTGAATAAATAACACGAGAATTCCAGATCAATCTAAAATATCTATACCTTACACCTATATACGTATATACCCTGTACCTATATACCCATCCACACACTACTACTTTCCAACCGAGCAATTCACGCCTACCCCGAAAGGGAAATGGCTTAAT
>JAABKJ010003438.1:0-25995 GCA_011634705.1 Andricus grossulariae | reverse complement strand
GATAGGAGTTCATATGTTCCTATCTGCTAAATTCCCGGCCAACTTCTAGGTATGGAGCCAAAAACCCTTTTTTTTTTTTTTTTTTTTTTTTTTCTAAACTGAATTATTTTAATACAGAATAATCCAGTTCTAATTTTGAACAATACAGCTGTTATATGGTATAATCATCTCGTAATCTGGTGTAATTCTCTTGTTATCCGGCGTAATCCACTTGTAATCCAGTTATAATCTAGAGTAATCCAGGTCTAATCCGGGATAATCCAATTGTAATCCAATAAATTCTAATTAATTTGGATGAGAATTCTACTTTTTCGTGAACAAATTAATCTAATTTGTAGAAAATTCAACCGATTTGTTAAAAAGTATTTTTGTTGTTGTTGAAAATTCAACTGTTTTGTTGAAAATTCGTCTTTTTAGGTTGAAAATTCAACAATTTGGTAGAAAATTGTTTTCTTTGGTTGAACATTTAACTATATTGTTGAAACTTTGTTTTTTTTTAAATGAATTTTTATAAGTAAAATTTTAACTATTTTATTTTCAGTTAAAAATGAATTTTTTTAGTTGAGAATTCAACTACTTGGTTGAAAATTCATACATTTTGCTAAAAATTTAAATTTTTTGGTAGTTACTTTTTTGGGGTTAAAAATTAAATTTCTTTAACTAAAAATTTAATTATTCTATTTTTGATTATTAGGTTCTCTTTTTTAGTTCAAAACTCAACTATTTAGTTGAAAATTCATGTATTTTGTTAGAAATTCAAGTTTTTTGGTAGAAAATTAATGTTCTCGGTAGAAAAATTAACTTCTTGGTTGAAACTTGAAATGCGTTGTTACAAATTCACTTTTTGGATGGAGATACTTTTAATTTTGTTGAAAATTCCTCTTTTTCGGTACAAAATTATTCTTCTTGGTTAAAAATTATGGATGAAAATTCAACTGTTTTGTTCAAAATTCGTCTTTTTAGGTTGAAAATTCAACTATTTTAGTTGATTTTTCTTTCAATATTTAACTATGTTGCTGAAAATTGTTTTTTCTTTTGTCTTAAAAATCAATTTTTTAAAGTAAAAATTTAACTTCTTCATTTTCAGTTGAAAATTTATCTTTTTTAGTTGAAAATTCAACTACTTGTTTTAAAGTTCATGAATTTTTCCAAAAATTCAAATTTTTTGCCAGAAAATTAATCTTCTTGATTGAAAATTCAACTTTTATGTTTTTAACTTGAAATATTTGCGTGAACAATTTAACTATTTTCTTAAAAATTCATATTTTCGGGTTAAAAAATTTAACTATTCTATGTTTGATTGTTAGGTTCTCTTTTTTAGTTTCAAATTCCCCTATTTGGTTGAAAATTCATGTATTTTGTTAAGAATTCTAGTTTTTTGGAAGAAAATAATTGTTCTCAGTAGAAAAATTAACTGCTTGGTTCAAACTTGAAATACTTTGTTAAAATTCACTTTTTGGTTGAAGATGCATCTAATTTTGTTCAAATTTCCTCTTCTTCAGTAAAAAAGTATTCTTCTTATTAAAAAATTTCGGATTTTGGTTGAAAATTCAGCGGTTTGGTGTAAAAATGAATTTACTTTGTTTAAAATCTAACAATTTTGTTCAAAAGTATTTTATTCTGGTTGAAAAATCAAGAGTTTTGTTAAAAATTCGTCTTCTTGGGTTCAAAATTGAATTACTTTAGTAATCATCATCTTCGTTGATTGAAAATTCAACTATTTTGATAGAAAATTCTTCAATTTAGTTGAAAATTTAACTATATTCTTGAAAATTCGTTTTTTAAAATTAAAAATTAATTTATTAAGTAAAATTTTTAATATTGAATTTTCAGTTGAAAATCAATCTTTTTTAGTTAGAAGTTTAACTATTTTTTTTTAAATTCATTTTTCTGATAGAAGATTCTAGATTTCATTTCAAATGGTTTCGTTGAATATTAAGCTATTCATTTTAAATCAGTTTTTTTGGTTAAAATTTATTTTTTTAATTGAAAATTTATCTATATTAATTTTGGTAAAAATGCCTCACTTAGTCCAAAATTCAACTACTTTTGGTTGAAAGTTTAACCACTGCTTTGTGAAAAATTCTCTTTCTTTAGTTAAAATATAATTTGTCTAACTGAAAATTTATCTATATCATTTTTGGTAAAAATTTGTCTTTATTAGATGAAAATTTATGAATTTTCTCGAAATTTAGTTCTTTTACTTTAACTGAACCGTTTTGTTGAAAACAAATTTTTATAGGAAACTAACCTTCTTGCTTAAAAATTCAAGTTTTTGGTTGTAAATTGAAATATTTTCCTGAAAATATTAACTATTTTGTTGAAATTTTGTGTTAAAAATTAATTAATTGAACTTTGTTGAATGTTTCTTTTGGGTAACAAATTCAAATAATTTTGTAGAAAATTCAAGTATTTGATTGAAAATTAATTATTTTTATTAAATTCATGTATTTTGTTGATAATACATCTTTTTATGTTGAATTAATATTCTTCTTGGTTAATAATAATTCATGATTTTGGTTGAAAATCCAACTATTTAGTTGAAAACGAATTTACTTTGTTTGAAATATAACATTTTTTTGAAATAGTATCCTTATTGGTGGAAAAGTCATCTGTTTCTTTTTTAAATTAGTTTTTATGATTGAAAATTAATTCAAATTTCTCTGAAGATCATGTTATTACGTTATAAAATCCCACAATAACTTATTAATTTTTGTTTCTACTTCCTGCCAGGATAAAATCTTATATTTAAATAAGAATTAAAAATTACTGGAAATTATTATTGTTGTTCTAGTAAAATATTTGACAACATTGGTTAATTAATTTTTAATTATGTAAACAAATTCCATTTGTCTAAAAAATGTTTTTTTCCCCCAAAAAATTTCGTCGAACTGATAGTTTATTATCATTAAGTGACAACTTTATTTTGAAAAATTTTTATATTTTCGTTTTGAGGGTAGTTTTCAGGGACTTGTGAGGGCTTAAAAAGGTGTACCAAAGTTCAATCCAATCTGATCATTTTTAGTAAAGTTATTCTTACAGACATTTCTGTCATTCTCTAACTGAAAATTGAATTTTTTAACATAAAATTGAACTATTCCGTTTTTATGTGGAAATTTATCTTCATAGTTGAAAATTCAACTGATAGATTCGAAATTCAACTATTTTGTTAATAATTAATCGTTTGGTAGGGGATGCATAATTTTAGATAAAATTCATCTCTTTGGTTGAAAATTTAATTATTTCCTTGAAAAATCGTTGTTTTCCAGTTGAACATTTACTTTTTGAGTGCAAATTTAACGAGTCCATTCGAAGATTCATCATTTTATTTGAAAATTCATCTATTTGGTTCCAATGTAACCGCTGTATTGAAAAAGTTTTTGATTGTAAAAAACAAATTTTTTGAATTGAAAATTTAACTATTTCAATTTGGTAGAAAATTTATCTTTTTTCATTGAAATTTCATGCGTTTTTTTTAAATTCGTCTTTTTCGATAGAAAAAGAATCTTCCTGGTTAAAAATTCATGTTTTTGGTTGAAAGTTCAACTATTCGATCAAAAAGTATACTTTTTGACTCAAAAATCAACTCTTTTGTTGAAAATTCATCTTGTTGGTTGAGGATCTAACTATTTTGTTTGAAAATCGTTATTTTATGGTTGAAAATTGATTTCATTATTAAAAACTTAAATATTTCAGTCAGAGATTCATAATTTTAGTTGAAAATTCTTCTCCTTCGCTGGAAATTTAACTATTTTGTTGAAAATTCGTTCTTCTTTTGGTTGAAAATTAATTTTTTAACTGAAAATTTAACTATTGAAATTTTTGTGGAAAATGTATCCCGTTTAGTTGAAAATGCATGTATTTAATTAAAAATTCATTAGTTTTAGTCTCATTTTGGGTTAGAAGTTAGCTCTGACAATGATAAATAAAAAATTTATAAATTTAAAATCTTTTTATTCCAGTCATAAATGATTCTATATTGTAATTGTTAGAAAACCAAAATTTTGCGCTCTAAATATTAATGATCAGGGAAAATGAAAAATTAGTCCGGAAAAATCAGGGAAAAGTCAGGGAATTATGAAAATGAAGTTTTCCGGCCACCCTATAAGGTAAATTTCTCGAACAATTGGTTAGAGAAGAGGGTAAGGAATCTAGGGCGAAGGTTAAATAATGAAGGGGAAGGAGGAAGGGGATAAGAAAGTAGGAGTTCAGGTGAAAGGTTCAGTGAGGATAAGGGTAGGCGAGTGGATTCAGGGAGATGGAAAAGAAGGAAAGGATGAAGATAAAGGAGGTGAGGAAAAAGGGTTTTAAGTGGAAGGGGAAGAGATGATGGTTGGAAAAGTAGCAGGTTGGGGAGGTAAGTCTAGACACGAGAAGGGATTTAGGGAGAATGGAGAAGAAAGAAGGGGAAGAAGGAGTGGTAAGGGAATAGTGGAGTTAAAAGGGAGGGGCAGAGCGGATATGGTTAGGGAAAGTGAAAGGGCGAGTTATAGGGAGGTAAGTGCGGAGAGGTGAAGGGATTCAGGGATAAAGGAGAAGATAAAGGCAAGGATACATTTGTTTTCTACAAAGACTAACATTCCTGACAAAATGATTTCAACTTGGATTGCTCAATTGTTGAGTTAAGAGGAAGGAAAGAGAAGTGTAGTGGAAAGGGGAGGTGTTGAGGTTAGAGAGAAGGGGCTTTGGCAGAAAGAAGAAAAAAGGATGGGAAGAATGAGGACTAAGGAAATAGATTAGAGGATAGTGGTATAGACAGGGGATAGAGGTAAATAAATAAAGAAATATAATAGGAGATGAGGGAGAGTGATGGAGATGAGAGAAGTAAAAGAGGAAGGTATCGAGAGAAGATGTGAAAGGAAGAGAGGATGTGTTGTCACGAGTTTTGATCCTTTGAGGATATATTTCTACAATGAAGGTCTTCCAAATATTATTGAGTGAATGTTCCAGAGAAAAATCTTGGTTTTCTATTAGAACCGATTTTGGGTTCCAATTGGGCCGCAACAAAAAGGAACCTCTCTTGCTGAGAAGAAACCCAAAGTATGAGTTCTAATAGAGATGTGACAGTTTTCAAGGTTATGCTTAAAACTTTTACCGACTGCAGATCTTATTTTATGTCGCCATCTATCGGATAACAACGAACTACAAAGGAACTTCCAAAAAGAGTTCTATTGGTGTCTCGGTTTTAATGGATGCCAACTTTGACTAGAGACGCAACATTACCGAACCTCCAGTTTTTTCTGTGTTAACTTGATTAATCGACTCATTTATTTCTCTAAATTATTCATTCTTTTTGAAGGTTTGGTGAGATTTGCCTGTAATAAATACGAAAACACTTCACCAAGTTTTGATAATCGCTTCAACCACTTGACGAACTACAGTGTCAACAAATTCTGCCCTCAATATATCAGCGATGAAGACATAGATGCTTGTAAGGGTCATAAGTGGTTTCTGAGAAGCCTCCGGTCATATCTCGAGGAGCATCAAGGTGTGAAGGTACCCAAGCTTCTACGAGATCCACGATATGATAATTAAGACTATAATATCCGGTGAATCCTGGATCAACACCTTCTCACGAATATGTCTCCACTCTAAATATAATTGCTACGAACTTTTGGGTGTGGATATCTTGCTGGATGAAAATACAAAGCCTTGGCTCCTTGAGGTAATAATAATTATCCCCAACCGAGGTAAACTTTCCGTGCTTCAGACCTGTAACGCGCTGCCTCTAGCGGAGTCCACCGGAGATATATGCGATTCACTACGGAAACTTTACCTCAGTTTGTGTTACCCACCTCAAGTTTACCCTGCTTGACCGATTACCTGCAGCATTTCGTACCCTCAGTTTTTTCAGTTGCGTAACCCTGCGGTCATGGCCCGACTCGCATTTTCGTAGCTGCTAAGTATACCCCCACCATTGCCGCCAGAGAGTTACCCCTCACTTGCATTTACCCAGAATATGTGGTGTCGGATTAGAGGTGGGCATACCTGAGATCTTGCATTTAGTATCCATTGTATTTATAATCCCTTTGTATTCAATAATCATTCATAGACTGTCTATATATAACTCTAATATGGAAGGCTTAGAATTTAAATTTGTTCAGTTTTGAAGACTTTTAAACTGAACATTGAAAACTTCGCAAATTTTACAATGTTTAGTGTTCTAAAAGGCTTGACTACAATTTTTAATTAGCAATAATTCGTCTAGGAACATTTTCTATCAATTTAAAATGATTTAACTAATAATGCTTTTGATTTGAAATAAAATAATTTTACTATCTGAAGGAAATCAGTTTCACGCACACAGAATTTGAAATTTGTCAAATGTACACGCTACTTATTCAAAAATTGATTAAAGGCACTATCTTACATATTATCCATTTTTTTAACGTCATTTTAAAATGTATTCACATTTATGACTTTGAATTTCTAAATATTGGAAAATGAGGCTGATTCAATGTACATATCAATGTAAGAATTACGTTTGATCACAAAAATAATTGAAAAGTTGAGAATAACCATTGTTTAAATAGTGTTGTAATAAAATATTTTAATTTGACGTATTTTCAAGATTGGATTTCTCTTAATTTTCTGAATTGATCTTTGATAATATTTAGTCAAATATAACAGTTCAAATGTTTATAACCAGTTTAGATAAATAAATTAAACATTTTGGGCAGTTATACGTAGACAAAAATTAGTTTCTAAATCAGAATAGCTTGGGAATGAATAATAACACTGCATGCTAAGATTCACTCAATAAAAATTCTTGGAATATTTTATAATTAATACTTAACTACGATAAATTGTTATGAAAAATATTTAATAATATTTGTGACTAATTTAGATTTTCAACTTAAGCTCAAGCTATTTGAATGGAAGGAACGAATTTATTGTACTTGAACTTCAAAAATTTGGAATTTCTTCATCTAATTTGTATATAAAAATATAAATTGTTATATTTTACTAAATATTATCAAACATATATTATTTTTCAAGATATTTGCACAAATTCATGTATTTTTTTGAAATTTCGTGTTTTTGGCTGGAATATAATTTTGTTAAAAAATAATCTCTTTTTGGTGAAAAATTACTCTTTTTGGTTGAAAATGTTTGTTCTTTTAAATGAAAATGAAACGCTTTGACTGAAAATTTAACCATCCTATTTTAAGTTGAAAATTTTTCTATTTTACTTGAAAATTCGATTTGTTTTTGGATGATAATTGATTTTCTTAACTAAAACTTCCTTTTCTTAGGATTCGTATAATTTACACCCCTCCCCATCTCATTCGAAAATAACGTTAGATGATGGGGTGGGGTAAAATCTTACTGTTTTTTTCATTAATCAACAAAGTAGTTCAACTTTCAAACATGTAGTTGAAATTTTCAATAAAAAAATATGAGTTCTCAACGAAAAATGTAATATTTTATATTTTAAGCAAGAGAAGATTTTTACTTTGAATAAAAAAACTGCTGAATCAAATAAACAAGGACCAATTTCTAATAAAACAGTTAAATCTTCAATTAAAATAGATGGATTTACAACCAAAGCAGATGCATTTTCAACCAAACAATTATTTGAATTTTTAATCAAAAGATAAGCTTTCCATAAAATAGTTACATTTTCAAACAAAAATATTAATTCTTACCAAAATCTATTAATTTTTAACCAAATACTTGAATTTTCAAACAGGAAGATACATTTTCTACCAGAAAAGACGACTTTTCAACAAAATATATACATTTTCATACTTTTTCACTTTTTTTTCACAACTATTTCACAGAAAAATTAAGGTTTTGAATTTTTTACCCCGAAATTTAGTATTTAAATTTAATTTTTTGGTTTAAAAATGTACTATTATATTTTTAGTTTAAAATTCATCTTATTTGGTTAATATTTGATTTAAAATTGAACCACTTTGTTAAAAATTAACTTTTTTCTGGTTGAAGATTCACCTCTGGTTGAATGTTGAACCCCTAAAAATTCATTCATTTTAAGATTAATCATTTTAGTTGAAAAATCATCTTTTTGGTCGAAGTATCAACTATTTCATCACGAATTAATTTTTTTGGTTGAAGATTCATAATTTTAGTTAATAATTCTACTATTTGGTTGAACATTTGACTATTTTGTTCAAACTTAATTCATTTTAGTTAATAATTAATTTTTTAAACTAAAAATTTAATTATTCTATTTTTCCTTAGCCAAAAATCACCTTTTTAGTTGAAAATTTAACTATCTGGTTTAATTTTGAGTCCTTTTGTTGAAAATTCATTTTTTTCAATCAAGATTCACCATTTTATTTAAAAATTCTTCTTCTTGGTTTAAAACTCAACTATTTGGTTAAAAATTAATTTTTTTGGTAGAAGATTCATCTCCTTTGTAGAAATTTTAACAATTCCATTATTAGAAAATGAATCTTGTGGTTAAAAATTTAACTATTTTGTTAAAAGTTTAATTATTTTGGAAAAAATTCAACTATTTTGTTGAAGTCTCTTGGTCGAAAATTTAACGGTTTTGTGGAAAATTCGTCATTTTTGAATGAAATTTCACCTTTTTTGGTAGACAATTAATCTTCTTGGATGAAAATTTATTCGTTTTAGTTGAAAATTGAACTATTTTTTTTAACATTTGTATTATTTTTGGCGGAAAATTTAGTTTTTTTACTTAAAATTTAACTATTTCATTTTTGGTTAAAATTGTATCTTTTTTGTTCGAAATTCATCATTTTCGTTGAAGATTCATCATTTTAGTTAAAAATTCAACTAGTTGGTTGTATATTAATTTTTTAATTAAAAATTCAGCTGTTTTGTAGAAAATTGAACTTTTTGATTGAAAATTAACTTTGTTTGATGGAAATTTAACTACTTTGTTAGTCATCTCTTTTGGTCAAAAATTTAACTGTTTTGTTGAAAATTTGTCTATTTGATGAAATTTAAACTATTAAGTTACAAATTCAACTATTTGATCGTAAATGAACTTTTTTGTTGAAAATTAAACTATTTTAATGAAGTCATCTCTTTTGGTCGAAAATTGAACTGCTTTGTTGAAAATTCGTCATTTTGGATTGAAAATTCATATTTTTTGGTTAATGATTTATCTCATTAGTTGAAAATTAAACTATTTTGTTGAAAATTTGTTTCACTTTTGGTTGAAACTACTTTATATTTGGTGGAAATTTTATTCTTTCTAGCGTAAAATTCAACTTTTTGGTTGAAGATTCATAATTTTAGTTGAAAAGTCAACTATTTGGTCATAAATTAACGTTTTTTGTTGAAATTCATCTGTTTTGTAGAAAATTCATATTTGGTTTGAAAATCCAATCGTTTGGTAGAAAATTAAACTATTCAGTTGTAAATTATCTTTTTTGGGTGAAAATTCGTGTTTTTGGTAGAAAATTAAACTGTTTGGTTAAAAATTGAAATGATATTCGACAAATTTATTTACTCGATTGGATATTCGTTTTTTTCGTTTTTAAAAAATAATTTTTATCGGTGAATGTCGCTCTTCCATTTTTGGACTGAAAATTTTTCCTTTATAAGTTGATAATTCAACTATTTGGTAACAATTTATCTATTTAGTTAAAAAATCGTCTATTTCGGTATATAATTAATCTTGTTTTTTTTTTTAAAGTCATTATTTTGGTTGAGGATTCAACTATTTTGTTAAAAATTCGTCTTTGTTAGTTGAATTTAGCTGGTTGAACCATTTTTTTTAAATTAGTTTTTTAAACTAAAAGTTTAACGATTCTATTTTTGGTTGAAAATTCAACTAGGGTTGAAAATTCACCTTTCTTGATTGAAAAATCTTCTTTTTCGGTTTAAAAGTAGTCTTCTGAAACATTCTACTTTTTGACTTGAAAACTTAACTATTTTGTTAAAAATTCGGCTTTTTTAGTTGAATTTAGTTGGTTGAACAATTTTTTTAAATTATTTTTTTAAAAGAAAGGTTTAACAGTTCTATTTTTGGTTAAAAATTCTTCTTTTTCAGTTTAAAAGTAGTCTTCTGAAACATTCTACATTTCAACTTGAAAACTCAACTATTTTGTTAAAAATTCGTCTATTTGGGTCTAAAATTAATTTAGTTTGTTGAAAATTCATGTATTTTTTTTTAATTCGCCTGTTGGTAGAAAATAATTATTCTTGGTTGCAAATTCATCTTTAAGGGTGAAAACTCAGATATTTAGTAAAAAATTCAACTATTTTGTTAAAACTTTAATTATTTCTTTTAAAATTCAACTGTTTTTTTAAAGTTATCACGGTTGGTCGGAAATTGATCAGTTTTGTTGAAAATTTCATTATTTTGAATTGAAAATTAATTTTTTATAGTAGAAAAGTCATCTTTCTTGGTTGAAAATTAATCTCTCTTGACTCAGAATGAACTTGTTCGTCAAAAATTCAAAATTTGGGGATAAAAATTAATTTATAATCTGAATTTTAATTTGAAAAAGAAATTTCGTAAATTTATTAAAAATAGAAAATAAGATCGTAATTCTGCAAAGTCTAGCAGTCAATTTGAAACGAGTTAATCTGAAGAAGACCTTCGAAGACATAAGGAGCAGCATACTACAAAAGTGCCGAGTTTAATAAATCCGTACTGACGATTTAATGTCTCTATTGTGACCCCGACGCGACGGCCGACAGCGCCGCAACTGAACTTGATTAGGTTAATCTAAGGGGGCCCAGATTTCTTCGCTTCCGCCCCTTAAATCCAATTTGTCGATCGTATTTCTCCACTTAATGAATATTATACATCAGATTTGATTCAAGAAAGCAGAAGCCAAAATCATAAATAAGTTTCTTATAAACAATTTATTTATTTTATTTTTTTAAACGGGACAACTGAAAAATCCCGAAAAATAAAATTCCTGACACTGTAAAATTTCCGAATTGGAAAAATTTCGAATAATAAGATTCCCGAAATTAGAAAATTGCCAAAATATACAAATCCCGAATTGGAGGATTCCCGAATAATAAAAGGGACGACTGAAAATCCCGAAAAATACAATTCCCGAATAATAAAATTGCCGAAAAATAAAAATCCGGTATATTCCAATTCCCCAATAATAAAATTCCCGAATAGGAAAATTTCCGAATTAGGAAATTCCCGAATTGGAAAATTCCCGAATAATAAAATTTCCAAGCATTTTATGATATTACTGAATTGGAAAATACCCGACAGTTTATTACATTACCGAATTGGAAAATTCCCGAATAATAAAATTCACCAAGAAAAATATTATTCTAAATAATTGTTATTTCAAATTTAAATATTTATTTTTGAAATTTTAAACATTAAAAATAATTTTTCAAAATAATATTTCATTATTGTCTTTTTATTCAATTAAATATATTTTTTTAAATTTTAATTGTTAAAATTCGGGGATTTTCCAATTCAAATATTTTATTATTCGGGAATTTTAAAATTCGGGTATTTCATTATTCGGAAATTTTATTATTTGGGAATTTTCCAATTCGGGATTTTTACTTGTCGGCAATTTTATTATTCGGGAATTTTTTATTATTCGGGAATTTCATAGTGTCAGGAATTTTATTTTTCGAATTTTCCAATTTCCGAATTGGACAATTGCCAAATAATAAAATTCCCAAACATTTTATAATATTACCGAATTGGAAAATTCCCGACAGTTTATTATATTATCGAATTGAAAAATTCCCGAATAATAAAATTGACAAAGAAATATATTATTCTAAATAATTGTTAATTTAAATTTAAATATTTATTTTTGAAATTTTAAACATTAAAAATAATTCTTTAAAATAATATTTCATTATTGTCTTTTTATTCAATTAAATATTTCTTTTAAATTTTAGTTGTTAAAATTCGATCGGGAATTTTACAATTCGGATATTTTATTACTCGGGAATTTTCTAATTCGGAAATATTATAAAATGTTTGGGAATTTTATAATTCGGAAATTTCATTATTCGGGAATTTTATTATTCGGGAATTTTAAAATTCAGGTATTTCATTATTCGGAAATTTTATTATTCGGGAATTTTACAGTGTCGGGAATTATATTTTTCGGGATTTGTCAGTCGTCCCAATAAAAAGATAATAATGAAATAATATTTTAAGGAATTATTTTTAGTGTTTAAAATTTCAAAAAGAAATATTTAAATTTGAAATAACAATTATATATAATAATATATTTCTTGGCGACTTAATTAAAAATAATTCTGCAAAAATAATATTTCATTATTGTCTTTTTATTCAATAATTTTTTTTTCTTCAAATTTTAATTGTTTGAATTCGGGAATCTTCCAATTCGATAATATAATAAACTGTCCCGAATAATAAAATTCCCAAACATTTTATAATATTACCAAATTGGAAAATTCCCGAGTAACAAAATTCCCGACAGTTTATTATAATATCGAATTGGAAAATTCCTGAATAATAAAATTCCCGACAGAAAATTGCCGAATTATAAAATATCCGAATTGTAAAATTCCCGAATTCAAACAATCAAAATTTGAACAAAAAATATTTTATTGAATAAAAAGACAATAATGAAATATTATTTTTAAGAATTATTTTTAATGTATTCACCAAGAAATATATTATTCTAAATAATTGTTATTTCAAATTTAAATATTTATTTTCGACATTTTAAACACTATAAATAATTCTTTAAAATCATATTTCATTATTGTTTTGTCATTCAAATAAATTTTTTTTTTTATTTCAATTGTTAAAATTCGGGAATTTTCCAATTTGGATATTTTATAATTCGGCAATTTTCTGTCGGGAATTTTATAATTCGGTAATTTTTCAATTCGGTAATATTATAAACTGTTAGGGAATTTTCTAATTCGGAAATTTTCCAATTCGGTAATTTTATCATTCGGAAATTTTCCAATTCGGGAATTTCATTATTCGGGAATTTTGAAATTCGGGAATTTCATTATTATGGAATTTTCCAATTTGGGTTTTGTATTTTTCGGCAATGTTATTATTCGGGAATTTCACAGTCTCGGGAATTTTATTTTTCGGGATTTTTCAGTCGTCCTTAAAAACATTCTTGCAATTATAAAATTGCGGAAATATACAATTCCCGAATTGGAAAATTCCCGAATAATAATATTACTGAATTGGAAAAGTCTGGAACAATAAAATTCCCGAATTATAAAATTCCCGAATAATAAAATTCCCGAATAATAAAATTTCCTAATTAGAAAATTCCCGTATGATAAAATTCTTGAATAATAAAATTCCCGAATCAAAAATACAATAATCAAATATGTTTATTAAAATAAGAATACTTTTATTGTTTAAAGTTTCTAAAATCATTATTTGAATTCAAAATAACATTGATTTTAAACAAATTTTACCCCGAAACATATTTTTTCATTTATTGTCATTTTAGATTTGAAAAATTATTTTAGAAACTGTAAACATTAGGATTAATTTTTTTGATAAAAATATTTGATTATTGTATTTTTAATATAAAAATATTATGTATCAAAATTTTTTTTTCAATTTTCCAAATTCGGGAATTTTCCTATTCGGTAATATTATAAAATTTTCTGGAATTTTATTTTTCGGGAATTTTCCAATTCGGGAATTTTATTATTCGGGAATTTCATTATTCGGGAATTTTCCAATTCGGGAATTTCATTATTAGGGAATTTTCCAATTCGGGATTCTTATTTTTCGGCAATTTTATTATTCGGGAATTTCACAGTGTCGGAAAGTTTATTTTTTGGGATTTTTCAGTCGTCCCTAATAAAATTCCTGAAATTATAAAATTGCTGAAATATACAAATCCCGAATTGGAAAATTCCCGAATAATAATATTACCGTATTGGAAAATTTCCGAATAATAAAATTCCCGAATTATGAAATTCCCGAATGGGAAAATTGCCGGATAATAAGATTTTCTTATTGAAAAATTCCCCTATAATAAAATTCCCGAATAATAATATTACCGTATTGGAAAATTGCCGAAAAATAAAATTCCCGAATGGGAAAATTGCCGGATGATAAAATTTCCTTATTGAAAAATTCCCCTATAATAAAATTCCCGAATAATAATATTACCGTATTGGAAAATTGCCGAATAATAAAATTCCCGAATGGGAAAATTGCCGGATAATAAAATTTCCTTATTGAAAAATTCCCCTATAATAACATTCCCGAATAATAAAATTCCTGAATCTAAAATACAATAATCAAATATGTTCATCAAAACAAGAATATTGTTATTGTTTAAAGTTTCTAAAATAATGATTTTTAATTCAAAATAACATCAATTTAAAACAAATTTTACCCCAAATATATTTTTTCATTTATTGTCATTTTTAATTTGAACAATAATTTTAGAAGCTTTAAACATTAGAAATAATTTTTTTAATTAAAATATTTGATTATCGTATTTTTAATATAAAAATATTATGTATTCAATTTTTTTTTAATTGTTCGTATTCGGGAATTTTCCTATTCGAAAATTATATTTTTCGGGATTTTTCAGTCATCCCATACTGTCGATATGGAACGAGAAAATCCCGAAAAATAAAATTACCGACACATTAAAATTCCCAAAGTATAAAATTTCCAAATAATAAAATTCCCGAATTGGAAAATTCCCGAATTATAAAATTCCCGAATAATAAAATTTCCAAATAATAAAATTTCCGAATAATAAAAATTCCGTATAATAAAATTCCTGAACAGTTCATAATATTACCGAATTGGAAAATTTCCTAATAATAAAATTTCTGAATAATAAAATTCCCGAATAATGAAATTCCCGAATAATAAAATTTCCAAATAATAAAATTTCCGAATAATAAAAATTCCCTATAATAAAATTCCTGAACAGTTCATAATATTACCGAATTGGAAAATTTCCTAATAATAAAATTCCCGAATTGGAAAATTCCCGAATAATAAAATTCCTGAATTAGGAAATTCCCCAATAATGAAATTCCCGGATTAGAAATTTTCCTTGAAATAAAATTCCCGACAAAAGTTTCCGAATTATAAAATATCAGAACTATTCATTAAAAATACAATAATCAAATATTTTTTTAACAAAAATTATGTTTAAAGATACTAAAATTATTCTTTGAATTTAAAATAACAACAAATGAAGAAAATATATTCCTGGATGAATTTCTTTTCAAATAATTGTTATTTTAAATTCAAACAATAATTTTAGAAACTTTAAACATTAAACATTTTTTTTAATAAATATATTTGATTATTGTATTTTGATCCAAGAAATAATATTTATAACGAAAAATTTTTAATTGTTTAAATTCGGTAATTTTCAAATTCTGTAATATTATAAATTGTTTAGAAATTTTCCAATTCAGGAATTTTATTATTCGGGACTTTTATTATACGGTAATTTTATTATTCGCAAATTTTCTAATTCGGGAATTTTACAGCGTCGAGTATTTTATTTTTCGGGATTTTTCAGTTTTCCAAAATTTCCGATAGAAATTTTTATACAATTTAAATTATAATTTTTGAATATTACATTATATTTTGTTACTAGTAGACGTCATAGTAGGTATTTATATTCTCAAAGTAAAGGTACATTTACAGAATGTCTACCTGACCGAGAAAACCGGGAAATGGCCGGGAATGTGATTCAGTGACCTGGAAAACCTGGAATTGTCAGAGAATTTTTATATGTCTAAATAAACCTGGAAATGTCAAGGAATCTTTTTCTAAGTCAGAGAATTTTTCCAAGTGTGTTTAAAAATTTTTTTAATTGTAATATAAAATTAAATAACAATGTTTTTTATTTGTAAAAGCTGGTAAAAGTAACTTTCATAGAACTAGATTTATACTGATTTAAATCAAACTTTTTATCATTTTCACTAATCTTAGGAAAATATATTTGATTTAGGATATCTAGCGAACTTGAAAACCTGGAATGAACCTTGAATTTTTTGTTAACTTTGCAAGCCTGGAAATTTCCTTGAATTAGATTTTTTTATTCTTTGCTTATAAAGAATTAATTTGGTTGATATCCGAAGAGTAATTTACATCTTTTAGTGTTTTAGTGTGCATTTGTTAAAATATTCAAGTTACAAATTATAAAAATTATTAGTTGAAAATCTCGATCTTAATTTAGTGTAAGTATTAGAATTTAGGAGTTAAACACTCCACTTTTGAGTACATCAGATTTCTAGATTTCAAAATATGTATTTCAAAGATTTCAAACGGTTTCAAAAGACTAGAAAATTTAAAAAGATTAAAAATTTTAAAAAGATTAAAAAATATTTGAGAATATTTCAAAAGATTTCAAAGATTTCACAAAGATTCAAAAGAATTGAAACATTTCAAACGATTTAAAAAGACTCTAGAAAATTTAAAAAGATTACAATTTTTTTTTAAGATTTCCAAATATTTTAGAAGATTTCAAAAGATTTCACAAAGATTCAAAAGACTTTACAAAGGCATGTGCATCTGATTTAAACAATTTTAAACGATTTCAAAAGATTTCACAAAGATTTAAAAAGATTTCAAATATTTCAAACTGGTTCAAATGACTTTACAAAGATTTCAGGAAGATTTTAAGTATTTCAAAAGATTTGACAAGATTTTAGAAGATTTTCGAATATTACATTATATTTTGTTACCGAACTTCTTTTTATCATTTTCACTAATCTCAGGAAAACTACTTTGAAAATTACTTGAAAACCGGGAATTAACCTAGAATTTTTTGTTAACTTTGAAAATCTGGAAATCTTGAATTTTTCATGAGAATCTTGAATTTTTAATAAGAAAATTAAATTTTCTTTTTCTTTCTTTGCTTATAAAAAATTAATTTTATTGAAATTCGAAGAGTAATTAAAATCTTTTCAGTGTACACCAGATTTCTAGAGTTCAAAACATTTCAAAGATTTCACAAAGATTTCAAATATTTTCAAAGGACTTCACAAAGATTTCAGAAAGATTTTAAACATTTCAAAAGATTTTAAACATTTCAAAAGATTTCAAAATATTTTATAGAAGATTTCAAAAGTTTTCATATAGATTTCACAGATCTCAAAAAGATTTCAAGGATTTAAAAGGTTTCGCAAAGATTAATAAGATTTCAAAAAGGCATGCACATCGAATTTTAAAGATTTCAAATGGTTTAAAAAGATTTCAGAAAGTTTTCAAATATTTCAAAAGATTTCAGAAAGATTTCAAGGATTTTAAAAACTAGAAAGATTTTCCAAAGGCATGTGCATTGGTTTATAAAGATTTTAACCGATTTCAAAAGATTTCATAAAGATTTAAAAAGATTTCAAACGATTCCAATTTAGAAGGAGGGAATTAAAAAAAACCGTTCCAAATCAGAATTCGTCACAATTTAAAACTTTCCGCTTCCAAATCTTGGAAAAAGGAAGTTACTATATTTTTGAATTATAATAGAAATTTTAAAATAAATATAATTCTCATTTGGAATATGAATTTTGGAAATTAATTTAATTGTGACTTGCTGTAAAGAATTTTCTCAAAGGAATATAATTTTCTATTCTGACTTGTAAAAAGGGAATTAACACAAAAATCCCTGTTCCAAGTCAGAATTTTTTTCTTTAAAATTTCTTAAAATTAAAATAAATTTAAATTAAATTAATAAAATTTTTCTTAAAAAAAAAGTCAGAATTCATCAGATTTGTAAAATTTCTGGTTCCAAATCAGAATTTTGTTTGAATTGAAAAAAAAAATTTTTGTAAATAAAAATTTGTTAGAATTTTAAACTTCCCTCTTCCAAATTTTAGAAAGAGGGAGTTACTATATTTCTGAATTATAGTAGAAAATATTGTAAATATATCTAATTTTGACTTGGAATAGGGAATTTCCGTAAATAATTATAATTTTTACTTTGGAATAGGAAGGAGATTTCCGTAAAGAATTATGATTGAGACTATAATTATAATATAATACATAAGAATTATAATTTATTTGACTTCGAACAGAGAATTTTTTATATGGAACTTGAATTTTAGAAAATAATTTTAATTTTGATTTAGAAGATGGGGGGAAAAAAGCTCTGTTCAAATTCCGAATTGTAAATCTTTTGCAAAATTCTCTGTTTCAAATCAGACTTATTGGAATTCTGATGAGTGACAAAAAATTATGTGATCTCCCAACTCAGAATTATAATTCTTTCCCAAAATTGCCTGTTCCAAATCAGAAATCTTTTAAAATGATTAGAAATCTCTTGAAATCTTTAAAAATCGTTTAAACTCGTTTGAAGTGATTCAAATATTTTGAACTCTTTTAAATTGACCGGGAAAAATTATCAATTGTCCGGGAGAAAAACCGGGAATTTAAAATCATCCATCGGGTAGACACCCTGACTTAGTCAAACAAACCAACACCAGGGAGTTGCATGAATTTGAGATAATATATTTTTTCCATACTGCATGAGATTATAAAAATTCTTATACATTTTCAAAAAGTGTCTAAAGAATTAATTTCTGCAAAAAAAAATTTTTTATGTATCGAAAACCCTGTTCAAACAACTCTGTGAGCTAGAGACATTTGAATAAACTTTCCTTAAGTAATTACGTTTAGTTTTTAGTACTCTTTTAATTTCACAAGGGGGAAAAAATTAAATATACAGCCAAGCCTATCATACAATTCAGATTTAATAATTCCAAACCTTATCCACTTTCAGCATAAACAGTACAAATTCATCGAATCAACAAAACGTACCTGAATGCAAAGTATGGCGAAACCCCATAAACCTTTTTCGAGGAGCGGAGTATCAAAGGTTTTACTGGGCAACCAACAAGGAACCTTTGACCTACTACGACATGAATCTTTCAGCCCAGGATCATCAAACCTTCTTCACCTGTGAAGGAGATAACGGCAAAGCCGAATATGAAATAATGCAAACTGCTTGGCGAGAACGAAATCCCATGGTTCGTATCAAAGCAGCTCACACAGCCCTCGAACACAATCCTGATTGTGCCCCAGCCTATATTCTCCTGGCAGAGGAAGAAGCTACCTCCATTATCGAGGCAGAGAAAATTCTAAAACAGGCCTTAAAAGTCGCCGAAAATAATTACCGAAAGTCTCAAAATACACAGCACCAGGGCTCGATAGCTGAAGCAATTCACAGGCGAGATACTAACGTTTTGATTTACATAAAACGGAGGCTCGCTATGTGTGCAAGGAAGTTGGGCAAATTAAAGGAGGCTGTGAAGATGTTCAGAGATCTCACAAAAGAAGTCCCACCGATCATGAACGTGTTAAATATTCATGAAAATCTAATTGAGGCGCTACTCGAGATGCAGGCTTATGCTGATGTCCAGGCTGTTCTTGCTAAATATGACGACATCAGTTTGCCAAAATCTGCGACGATTTGCTACACAGCTGCGCTGCTGAAAGCCAGACTCGTTGCTGATAAATTTTCACCAGATATCGCGAGTAAAAGGGGATTAACGACTGCGGAAATGTCAGCGGTCGAAGCAATTCATAGGTATGATACAATACTTTTTAAATGAGTTTGGTTTCTAAATTGCAGGCCTCGCATAGTGATACTTTTTTCTACTATTTCGGAAAAAATGACACTAAAGATACTATTTTCTCAAAATTGTCCGCTGATACCAATATTTCTTTACTTTGGCTTGAAAAATATTTTTGAACTTCTTCGCTAATTGGCTAAAAGAATATGTCCACCATCTCAACAAATCACAACATACCGGAAAATTGTCTCAATGGTCCATAAGTTTTGACCCCCCCCCCCCCCCTTTGTTCCCCAATTTTTTCCGAATAAATTTGTTTCGTCAGTTTATTTAAGGGCCATCCAAAAATAACGTTAGACATTGGGGGGAGGGTAGATCTTACGGTTTTTATTAATTAACAATGTGGTTCCACTGTCAATAAAGTAGTTGAGTTTGAAACGCAAATAGATGAATTCTCAACAAAAAATGTCATAGTTGATATTTTAATCAGGAAAAGATTTTCATTAAAAAAAAAAGTTGAATTAAACCAAAAAGGATAAATTTCCAACAAAATAGTTGAAACCTCAACCAAAAGAGATTATTTAAACCAAATAGTTGTATTTTTGACAAAAAAGATGATCTTTCTACAAAACAGTTGAATTTTCAACTAAATAGTTAGATTTTTGACAAAAAAAAAACGATTCTTCAACACCGAAAATTATTTTTGCACCCAAAAATATGAAGTCTCAACAAAATACATTAATTTTTTACCAAATTGTTGATTTTTCAATCAAAAGATTAATTTTCAACTAAAACAGACGCATTTTCAACAAATTACATGCATTTTCAACTAAATATATTGAACACTTGATGTGATGTTTATCTAAATTTTTATTAATTAATTTTTAGTTTTTAGTTATATTTTCATGCAAGAAAATTAATTTCCGATAAAAAAAATAATTTTCTACAAAAAAGATTAAGTTTGTAGTATGTTTGAATTTTCTACCAATTTGTTGAATTTTCAAGCTAAAAATACAAATTTTCTACAAAACAGTTTAATTTTCAACCCGAGAATATGATTTTTAAACAAAGAAGTTTATTTTCAACCAATCACTTGAATTTTCGACAAAATAATTAAATTTTCAGTTAAAAAAATTAATTTTTAACAAGAAAAAAACTATTTTTCAAATAAAATTATGAATCTTCAACAAAAAAAGTTAACTTTTAAGAACGTAGTTCAACTTGCAGCCAAGAAGTTGAATTTTAAACCTAAAAATATGAATTTACAACGAAAAATGTAATAGTTGATGTTTCAACAAAAAAATATTTTAATTTAAAATAAAAAAGCTGGATTTGACCATAACTAACAAATTTGTAACAAAATACTTGAATCCTTAACTAAAACAGATTAATTTTCAACCAAACAGTTGAATTATTAACAAAGTAGTTAAATTTTCAGTTAAAAAAATTAATGTTTAACAAACAAAAAAACGAATTTTTAACTAAAATTAGGAATCTTCAAAAAAAAAAACTTTTAAGAAAGTAGTTCAAATTTCAACTAAGGATTTGAATTTGTAATCTAAAAATATGATGTTTCAACGATCAATTTAATTATTCCATTTTTAGTTAAAATTTTATCTTCTTTTAGTTGAAAATTTATCTTCTTTTGTTGAAAATTCAACTACACTGGAACTTGGATTTGAGCCCGGTTTTGGTTCTGACCTTCGGCTATCGTATTTTGTTGAAAATTCGTCTTTTTTATTTCAGAAAATTAATCTCCTTGGATGTAAATGCAATTATTCCAGTTAAAGATTCATAATTTTAGTTAAAAATTCAACTACTTGGTTGAAAGTTTAATTCTTTTGTTGAAAATTCGTTTTTTTTTTGTTGAAAATTGAACTATGATAGTTAAAAATTAATTATTTTAGTTGAAAATTCATTATTTTGGTTGAAAATTCGACTATTCCCGTTAAGGATTCATCATTTTAATTAAAAATGAATGTTTTTGGTTTATAATTAAACTTTTCCAGTTAAAGATTAATCATTTTAGTTGAAAATTTATCACTTTGATTGAAAATTTAACTATTTTGTTGACAATTCTTGTTTTTTTGGTTGAAAATTAATTTTTTTAACTGAAAATGAAACTATTCCACTTTTTGATGAAAATTCATCTTTTTAGTTGATAATTCAACTATTTAGTTAAAAATTCATCTTTTTTGGTAGAAATTAGAAAATGCATATTTTTGGTTGAAAATGAAATATTTTTACTTGAAAAGTTAGTTATTTGAAGCGTTTTAAATTGAATTCAATATAGTACCTACATTAATTTCACTTAAAAGAATATATTTCCCTATTTTCGTGAAAAATCTTCTTATTTCCTTCCTTATCTCCTCAGTCACTTTTACAAACGAAAAAACAGTTATTTTTCCCGAATTGGAAAATTCCCGAATAATAAAATTTCCCAATAATAAAATTCTGGAATTGGAAAGTTCCCTGATAATAAAATTTCCTAATTTTAAAATTCCCGATTAATACAATTTTCGAGCAGTTTACAATATTACCGAATTGGAAAATTCCCGATAGTTTATAATATTACCGAATTTGAAAATTCGTGACAGAAAATTGCCAATTTATCAAATTCTCGACTCTGTGAAATTCCCGAATTGAAAAATTGCCGAACAATGAAATTTCTGAAATTATCAAATTGCCGAAATATAAAATACTCTAATCGGAAAATTCACGAATATTAAAATTCCCAAATTGGAAAATTCCCTACTAACAAAATTCCCGGACAGTTTATAATATTATCGAATTGGAAAATTCCCGATAGTTTATAATATTACCGAATTCGAAAATTCCCGAATAATTAAATTCCCGACAGCTTATAATACTGCCGAATTTGAAAATTCGCGACAGAAAATGGCCGAATTATAAAATGTCCAAACTAGAAAATTCGCGAATTATAAAATTTTCGGAATTATAAAATTCCCGACACTGTAAAATTCCCGAATAATAAAATTTCCGAAATTATAAAATTGCCGAAATATAAAAATCCCAAATCGGAGAATTCCCGAAAATTCGCGAACAGTTTATAATATTACCGAATTTTCAAATTCCCGAATAATACAATTTCTGACAGAAAATTTCCCGAACTAGAAAATTCCCGAATTTGATAAATTTAAAAAATTGTAAATATTATTTATTTCTTAAAAATACAAAGATCATATAGTTGTATCATAGAAATTTGTTTAGTGCCTAAAGTTTTATAAATATTGTTTGTATTTAAAAGAAACATGATTGTATAAAAATTGTCTAAAAAAATATTTAAAAAATAATTTCTCCCTTACGTTTTCTTCGATCCTAATAACATTTTCTTAACAAAATTTGCAGGATTCAATTCATCACTGATTTATATCGAAGATTCTTTTCTACTTTAAATTAAAACTTCTATTTTTGAGTGTTTTTTGTATTTAAAAAAATACTATGCACATTTTTGAAAAAAATATTCATTCAAAAATATATTTTTATTAATTATTGTTATTTTAAATACAAACGATAATTTTTTTAAACTTGAAACTTTGAAAAATTTGCTTTCTTTTTAAAAAAATATTTTCTTTTTAATAAATAAATCATATTTATTGAAAATCAATTTTTTTAATTGTTTGAATTCGGGAATTTTCAAGTTCGGATATTTTATAATTCAGCAATTTTCTATCGGGAATTTTCAAATTCGGTAATATTATAAACTGTTGGAAATTTTAGTATTCAGACATTTTATAAATAATATTATTCGGGAATTTTATTATTCAGGCATTCTATAATTCGGGAATTTTATTATTCAGGAATTTTTCAATTCGGGAATTTTATTTTTCGGAATTTTTCTTTCATCCCGTAAACTTCAATATTGTATAATTTCAAATTGGAATAGATGCCAGCCGGACAGGCACTTTAGCCCCTATCAGTCACTTTTTTCAAATAAACGTTATTTGATAATAAAATATGAAGATGCTCTCCATTCCCCTCACATTTTTTTTTAATTTCATTTTAATCGATGAAAGATGAAATTTCGACTAAAACGGATGAATTTTCAAATCAAAAAGACAAATTTAAAAAAAAAGTTCAATTTTCATCCAGAAAAGATTTTAGTTTGACTTTTGAACATCAAAACATGAGTTTAAACAAGAAGTAAATTTTCTACGAAGATACTTGAATACTCAAACCCAAAAATGTGAATTTTCAACAAACAAAAAAACAGTTGAATTTTCAAATAAAAAGGATGATTTTTCAATTAAATGGTTGAATTTTCAATCAAATAATTGCATTTTATCAAAGAAAGTTGAAATTGCTGTTAGAAAGACAAAATTTCTGCGAAATAGTCGAAATTTCAACAAAACAGTTCAATTAAAAAAAAAAAATAAGAAAATTTATAACTAAAAAGATAGTCTTCAGGCGGAAGCAACTGCAAATAAAAGAAATAAAAATAGTAATACAAGGCAATGAAATTACTAAGAAAAATATTATATCAGGGTTACCGCAAAACTTCATTTTAAACATTTCCTAATTTTTCCCTGACCAATTTTTCATTCTCAGTTAGACAGTTATTTGAAGTTATAGAAATTGCCTGAATTACGCAAGATTTTTTTAATCCCTGACTTTTCCCTGACCAATAAAATTCCGTGACTTTTAAAAAAATTCTATATAATTATTGCAAGTTATTTTTATTTTTTAACATTAAATATTTCAAGATCAACGGGTCCTCATAGTACAACCTGCTCTAAAAAGTATTATCTGATAGTTTGAGAAACTAATTTTTTTTTTTCAATTTGTGCAAAATTATTTTGTAAGATAATCCACTTGGAAAAGAACACAATGGTTAACAAATTGTTATATACGCAGAAAAAAATGTTCCCATAGTTAAGCAATAAACATGAAAATATAAGGTGTTTCTAGAAGCAAGCCCAAGTTGTTGATCTAAGATAAAATTTCAAAATTCATCCTAGTTTCTTCAAGCGTTAATAAGTGCCATATCATTCATTTTCTGGTAATATCCGGATAGATATACAAGTATATATGCCAGCCAGAAATCTAGAAATATTAATTTAACTTCTGCTTTCACAAGTCTTAGTAGGATATTTAATTTCCTTCATATTAAAAAGAAATGAAGATCATCATCGCTTGTCTCCTCTTCGCCTTTGCGGTATTCTTCAATTCTATTGGTAAGTATAAATTATAATTTAATAAAAATTCTTCATGGTTGATGATATTTTTCAAGATTTTAAATTTCTTGGACATTCTTTACGCCAGTCGAATCACAAAAACCATATAAATTAAAATCAAGGATTTTTTCAATTGAGAGAATATACTTCTTTAGAAAAAGGAAGCGCCAAATATTTCCATACAAAAAAAAAGAAAGAGTTTTTAAAGGCTATCGCATTTTTATTATTTTTTCTATTTTAAAATTCCTACAAACATAGATTGCACAATTTACTTTTCAATTTTGTGCAACCGTTCCCATTTTCTCGACCATATTCATGTAACTGGCCAACGACTTTTTGAAAATAATCTAATTCTTCTGCTGATGAAAAGAATGAACTTGACAGAGAAACCCGAACCTTTTTTTATCTTGAAATTTGATAACAACTATGCAAACATTTGACAACTATATAAGGAGTTATAAATGTGATTTAATTTTAATTAATCTCGGCATAATGGATAATGAGATAACGTTGCACAGTGGGCTGAATCGGGAATTTACTATTCAAAATCACCTACAGCCCATAATTCTCAACCGATTTTCAATTTTTTGTTTAGAAGTGATCAGCGATAGTTGCACAAGACCGTCTATGGATTCGATTTTTTAATTTTAGTCATTTTCTATTTTTTATATAAATAAACAACAATTTGTGTCTAAGATAAACAAATAATATCGATTTACAGTTCTTCGTCACTAAACATCACCACTTATGTAATATGAAGACGATTGGAAAGAAAAACGTTCACTTTCGATCTACCAAACTATGCATTTGTTTATAAAATTTGTTCATAATATAAACAAATAATATCGGTTGACAAGTCTTCGTCACTAAGCATCACCACTCATGTAATTTGAAGACCATTAGAAAGAAAAACGATCACTTTCTACTTATAAATGGTCGAAATATGCATTTGTTTATCAAATTTGTTTATAACATAAAAAAATAATATCGATTGACAATTCTTTGTCACTAAATATTACCACTCATATAATTTAAAGGTACTAAGAAAGAAAAGCGATTACTTTTTGCCAGTAAACGCCTAAACTATGCATTTGTTTACATAATTTGTTTATTTTATAAACAAATTATACCATACAACGAATTTTCATGATCAAACGTGATCTTGTTGATAAAATCAAGCAATCTCAACTTACAATTACGCTATGCAAGCAAAATTTCCAATATGTTGACATTTTGGTAATATAATTTGTTTAAAACAATTAGATATGATATCCTGTAAATTATTTATATTCTTTGGATACTTCGTCATTCATTTTCGTCGAGAATGAGATAATTTAGGTTATTTATTTAAGGA
>JAABKJ010003437.1:0-25998 GCA_011634705.1 Andricus grossulariae | reverse complement strand
CAGTTAACCCTCCAAGGATTGGGATTAGCGATTTAATTTTATTTTGGGCTATATTCGTCCTACATTTACTTAATTTAACTCTGCCTAATCTTATTTCTGTTATACGTAGATATACATAATTATATGTACATTATTGTTTGTTCTAATCTAAGAAAAAAGTCGTTCATCGCGAGTAGCCCTTCTTGCTTGCATTGCCTTTTCCTAGAGCTAATCCTCCATACGTGAAGGGTTAAACTTTTCTTTTTAAATTATTTATAAATTCAAGAACTTGAAATTCATATGAAATTTCGAAATTTTTAAATTTACAATAAAGTCTATTATAGGGGTAAAGAAGGATAGAAATTTTTATAACAATAACAATATATTGATATATTCTTCATTTTATTTATTTTTAAATTGGATTACTTATACATTGGATTTCAACTCAATAACTTTATATCGATTTTAAATTAGAAGAATTATAAGGTTTACCAGATTTATTTAAAAAAATATAATAAAAAATTGACAATTCCATTTAGTAAAATACTTTGTTTCTATTTCTATATTTTTTCAATAATATTTTTTATATTCTTTCTAATTGACAATTATTGTTGTCAGGTGTTACAACAAAATCAGATATCATCGAAAATGTATAATTAATTTCTACCTAGCCATATTTCTTTTCAATTGAAAAAAATTTCAGGGGTCATTATTCTGTTCAATATAAGAAACATTTCTTTAAAATACATACAAGTAAACTCGCTTCAATTTAATCGAAGATGGAATCATGTTCATGGGATGTGTACAAAAATTGCAGATGACTCCATCTTGACATCCATCTTATGCTCTTATTCCTTTAAAAAGTTGCAATATTAAAACTTTTTTATTCGTAGGTATACAATGTTGCGTTTCAAGATTTTTCGACATCTAACTTCAGTCAAAAACTATAATAACAATATCCAACTTCAAGTCAAGAAAGTTATCATCTGGAATCAGAGAAAAGCATCTGAAGGAATTACATAACAATCAAAAAAGCAAATTTGAAATAAACATAAAGGATTTAAAAATGAAAATAATGCTTGAAATAGACTATAATTCAAACACATTTAACTCAATCTTTAGACCCTAAGGTACTTTATTTCTCTTTTAACAAACTCTACTTTTAAACATTATTCTTCATTCAACTTTACTACACATTCACTATAAACTGGAACAATTGCAACATTAAAAAAAAATTAACAAACGTTCAAATGCAAGATTATGAATTTGATTTTTTCAGTTAAACCTCCAAGGATTGGGATTAGCAATTTTGTTTTATTTTTGGCTATATTCGTCCTACATTTACTTCATTTTCCTTTGTCGCATCTTATTTCTGTGCTACTTAGATATAGATAATTATATGTTCATTATTTTTTGGTCTGATATAAAAAGAAGCTCTTTCATCGTGAGTGCCCTCGTATTTATTAAATTATATATTCTTCCTTACATTGATATTTCCCATACGTGAAAGAGTAATGCAATGGTAATGATTTTTGTTTCATTCAATTTCTAAATTTGAAATTATTACTAGTTATCATCTAGAATCAGTGAAAAGCATCTGATGAAATTACATAAGAAGAGAAACAGCAGATATGAAATAAACCTAAAGGACTTGAAAATGAAGACAATGCTTAAAGTACGTAATAATTTAAAAAAAGTGTTATTCTTTGGACTTCTGTTACAAATTAATATTTATATCCTAAAGGTTCTTTCTTTCTTAAAAAATATTACTTTCAAAAATCATTCCTCATTCAACTTTGTAGCACGCTTACTATGAAATTGAATAATTTTAACATAATTTTATTATTAAAAATACTTCAAAATGGAAAAATGTTTAAATGTAAGATAATGAATTTGAAATATTTTACTGTACACCCTTCAAGGATTGAGATCAGCGATTTA
Organism: Andricus grossulariae; assembly: GCA_011634705.1. NCBI lineage: Eukaryota > Metazoa > Arthropoda > Insecta > Hymenoptera > Cynipidae > Andricus > Andricus grossulariae. The sequence continues at coordinate 24,078 of JAABKJ010003437.1, read as the reverse complement.
ATTCTATGTTGGGCTAAATTCGTCTTACATTTACTTCATTTCCCTTTGACTAATCTTATTTGCGTAAAATATACATATATATGTATTATATAGTTACATGTATATTATTTTTTATCCAGATCTAAGAAAAAAGCTCATTCATCGCGAGTAGCCTTTTTTGCTTGTATTGCCTTTTCCTGGAGCTAATCCCCCATACGTGAAGGGTTCAACTACTGTTTTGAATTGTTTATAAATTTAAGAACTTGCAATTCGTACCAAATTTTGAATTATTTGAATTTACGAAAAATTCAGTATTAAGGGTCAACAGCGATAAATATTTTTATAATAATAATAACAATATCATATTCAATTATTTTAACTTTGTTTATCTTTTAATTAAAAATGCATACAATTTATTTTAATAAGCTACTTCATTTCTATAACTATATTTCTTCAATAACATTTTAAATATTTTATATTTTTGATTGCCAACACATGTGGCTTTTGCGGTATTAAAATCAGATATAATTGAAGATGTAGAATTAATTTCTACCTGGCTACGTTATTTTTTAGGCATCACAGAATTCAGAAGTAATTTTGTCTACTACAACGAACATTTCTTCAAGATACAAGTACTCGCTTCCATTTATTTGAAGATGGAATTATGTTCTTGGGCCCTGCAAAAAATTGCAGATGACGCAACATTGATTTGGATTTTATGATACATTTTATTACAAAAAATGTCAGTGATGCACGTGTCCTACCTATAAGCTAACATGTAATGTAAATTTATCCCTCTCCCATATTATGTTTTTCGCTGATTTATTGTGGGATTTATTATGGTATTTCTTTTTTTCATGGTTATTTCTTAGGCTTAGATGCCAATACTTTCCTTTCTCAACATATCTTAGAAATCACGTAACAGGAAATAACTTATTTCGAGAAGAAGATCATCGTTCATGATATTCTTATCAGTAATACTTTCTCTGCTTATCAGGTCAAATTCACATAAACTGTCATGATTGCTTTGTGTATTTTTATTGATATAAATTTACAACCTTTTATTTCATGTTTACAAAACACTTTGAAATTTCTAATTTTTGTTGCTGTTATTCAATTTGCACAGTTCCGAATTTTTTGCAGGAGGAGAAATGCATCTGGTGCTCTTATTTCTTCAGAAAGTTGCAATATTGAATCTTAGTTTTCGCAAGTATACAATATTTTTTCCAAACTGTTCTCCGTCTAGCTTTAACCAAAAGTTATGCTAACAATATCCAATTCAAAGCCAATAAATAATTCAAATCATCCATAAGGTAATCAGTTTTAATTTTCGAGAAAATCAACTCCAACAAGATATTTGGTACGTCAGAGGTTAGTCCACATGGAATGCTTTTATGTTTTTTCAATTTTCTAAATTCAAAATTAGTAGTTATCACCTGGAATAAGAGAAAAGCATCTGAAGGAATAGCATCAGATCTTTACTACACATACGTGAAGGGTTAAACTTTTCTTTTTGAATTATTTATAAATTCAACAATCAGCAATTCGTATCGAATTTCAAAATCTTTGAATTTACAAAAAATTCTATTAAGGGGAAAAAGAGTGATAGAGATTTTTATAACAATAACAATATATTAATATATTGATCATTTAAGTTATTTTTTAATTGGATTACTGATACATTGGATTTCAATTCAATAACTTTTTTTGGATTTTCAGTCAAAGGAATTATAAATTTCACATGATTTATTCAATATAAAAATTATAATTAATAACTTACAATTCAATTTAGTAAGGTACTTTGTTTCTATTTCTATATTTCTTCAGAAATATTTTAAATATTCTTTCTATTTGAAAGCTATTGTTGTCATTTACTGCGAAAAAATCAGATTTCATCGAAGATGTAGAATTATTTTCTACCTAGCCACATTTTTTTCAATTTGAAAAAAAAAATCAGGGGTCATTCTGTCCACTGTAAGGATCAATTTAATTAAATATACTTAGGCTCTGTAAGAAGACTGCAGATTACGCAACTTTTATTTTATTTTTATAATATAAACATTTATTACAAAAAATGTCAGTGATGCATGCGTCTTACCTATAAACTAACATGTAATGGAAATTTATCCCTCTCACATATTATGTTTTTTGCTGAGTTATTGCGTGACTTATTATGGAACTTCATTTTTTCATGTTTATTTTGTATGTATACCAATACTTTACTTTTTTAAATTATTTTAGAATTTCTTCCCTCCTAATGTTACGCGGAAATGAAAAATATTATTTGTGACATTAACTTCACCTTTGAATAATGAATAAAATACTTTTATCGCAGTATTTAATATCCTTTATATAAATTCTGTGAACAATGTGGAAATCTAATTTGCCGCAGATGTTTTCCTTTTTTCAAAACAAATTAATTCCAAATATTAGTAAATAAATAAGGCATACTTAGTGTAAGTTATTCTCAAAAAATGTAAAAACCTTTCACAGACCAAAATCATAGATTAATTTTTTTATTTTGGGCAAACGTCCTACTTTTACGTCACATCTTCTTGTCTATTATAATAATTATAAATAATATGATGAGTCCTATTCTTGAAAAATCTTGTTCATCGCGAGTACCCGTTTGTTTATTAAATTATTTATTCTTTCCTGCAATGCGATTTTCGGTACGTGAAAGGATAAGTAAAGTGAAACGATTTTTGTTTCGTTGTATTTGTATATTCAAAACTATTAACTATTATTTGGATTCAGAGAAAAACACCTGAAGAAAATACATAAGAAGCGAAAAAGCAGATTTGAAATAAACCTACAGGATTTTAAAATTAAGACAATGCTGAAAGTACGCAATAATTATACGAAGAAAGTATTATTCTTTGAATTTCTTTGATACAAATTAGGATTTATATCATTAGGTTTTTTCTTTCTCTTTTAACAAATTCTACTTTCAAACATTTTCTTCATTCAACTTTATTACACATTTACTTCAAACGCGCATAATTCCAACATATTTTTTATCAATTAAGGAACTTCAAAATTAAAAAATCCTTAAACAAATTACAAAATTTTTCCAGTAAACCCTCCAAGGATTGGGATCAGCATTTTAATTCTATGTTGGGCTAAATTCGTCCTACATTTACATCATTGTCCTTTGCCTTCTATTATTTAATTAAATGAATATTATTTTTTTCTTATTTAGGAAAAAGCTCATTCATCGCGAGTAGCCCTTTTTACTTGCATTGTCTTTTCCTTAAGGTAATAACCCCATACGTGAAGGGTTAAACTGGTTTTTTAAAATTATTTATAAATTTAAGAACTTGTAATTCGTATCGAATTTTAAAATCATTGAATTTACACAAAAAAATCTATCAAGGGGGAAGCAGTATGATGAAGATTTTTTTTTAATAATAACGATATCATATTAATATATTTTCATTTTATTTATCAATTTCATCAGATACTTTGAAGTTACTAAGAAAAAACGCTTTCATCTCGACTGACCTATTATTTATTAAATTATATATTCTTCTATACACTAAGATATTTCGTACGCGAGAGGATAATCCAAATGGATTGTTTTTTGTTTCTTCAAATTTCTAAATTCATAATTAGTAGTTATCATCTGGAATCAGAGAAAAGCATTTGAAGGAATTATATCAGAATCGAAAAAGCAGATTGAAAATAAACAAAGTATTTCAAAGTTTTTTATTTCTTCACTAAAAATAAATATTCAGACCGTAAGGTTCTTTCTTCTTCTTTTAACAAATTCTAGTTTCAAACATTATTCTCCATTCAACTTTACTACACATTTACTACAAACTCAAATAATTTCAACATTTTTTTAACGATCAAAAACTAATAGATTAACAAATGTTCAAATGTGAGATTAGGAATTGGACATTTTTACCAGTAAACCCTCCAAGGATTGGGATTAGCAATTTAATTCTATTTTGGGCTATATTCGTCCTACATTTACTTAATTTAAGTTTGCCTAATCTTATTTCTGTAATACATAGGTATACATAATTATATGTACATTATTGTTTGTTATAATCTAAGAAAAAAGCTCATTCATCGCAAATAGCCCTTTTTGTCTGTATTGTCTTTTCCTAGAGCTAATCCTCCATACGTGAAGGGTTAAACCTTTCTTTTTGAATTATTTCTAAATTCAAGAATTTGCCATTCGTATCGAATTTCAAAACCTTTGAATGCACGAAAAATTATATTAAAGGGGAAAAGAGTGATAGAGATTTTTATAACAATTACAATATATTAATATATTTTTTATTTTATTTATTTTCAAATTGGATTACTTATACACTGGACTTCAATAACTTTTTTTCGATTTTGAATTAGAGGAATTATAAAGTTTACCTAATTTATTGAAAAATATTTTAATGAAAAATTTACAATTCAATTTAGTAAAATACTTTGTTTCTATTTCTATATTTATTCAATAATATTTTCAATATTCTTTCTTATTAACAATTAGTTTTGACAGTTGTTACAATAAAATCAGATATCATCCAAGATGTAGAATTAATTTCTACCTAGCCATATTTCTTTTCAATTAAAAAAAATTTTAGGGGTCATTATTCTGTTCAATACAAGAAACATTTCTTTAAAATACATACAAGTAAACTCGTTTCAATTTAATTCAAGATGGAATCATGTTCTTGGGATGTGTACAAAAATTGCAGATGACTCAATTTTCATTTTGTTTTTATAATGTCTTGACTTATTACAAAAATATAATTGACAGTCAGCGATGCATGAGAGTCCTACCTAAATAATTAAAATATAACGAAAATTTATCACTTTCGCATATTATGGTTTTGGATGATTTTTTACGTGATTTATTATAGAACTTTATTTTTTCATGATTATTTTTTTGTGTGTTTGTGTATACCAATACTTTACTTTTTCTAGTTATTTTAGAAATTCTCTACTGGTAACACCGTGATTAGTCAATTACGTCATAATGAGAGGTAATGAAGCGGATGCAAAATATCATTTGTGACATTTACCTCATGTCACAGAAAACAAGTTCTTTTATGTAGAAGAGCATCATTCATGATATTGTTATCAGTAATACGTGTCCTTTGTATATCGGGTCATATTGATATATAAACTGGCATGGTTTCTTTCAGTATTGTTATAGACATAACTTTATAACCTTTTGTTCACTGTGAAGTTTTCTACTTTAAAATTATTAATTTTTTGCTTGTATTTAAGTTGTCCAATTTCGAAGTTTTATTATAAAAAATTAATGATGATTATTCCATCTTATTCCTTTAAAAAGTTGCAATATTAAATCTTTTTTATTCGTAGGTATACAATGTTTCCTTTCAAGATTTTTCGACATCTACCTTCAGTCAAAAACTCTAATAACAATATCCAACTTCAAGTCAAGAAAGTTATGATCTGGAATTAGAGAAAAGCATCTGAAGGAATTACATAAGAATAAAGAAAGTAAATTTGAAATAAACATAAAGGATTTGAAAATAAAAATAATGCTTGAAATAGACAACAATTTAAATAAATTTAACTGAATCTTTAGACCCTAAGGTACTTTATTTCTCTTTTAACAAACTCTACTTTTAAACATTATTCTTCATTCAAGTTTACTACACATTTACTATAAACTTGAACAATTGCAAGATTAAAAAAAATTAAGATACGTTCAAATGCAAGATTATGAATTTGATTTTTCCAGTTAAACCTCCAAGGATTGAGATTAGCTCTTTAATTTTATTTTGGGCCATATTCGTCCTACATTTACTTCATTTTCCTGTGTCGCATCTTATTTCTGTGCTACTTAGATATAGATAATTATATGTTCATTATTTTTTGGTCTGATCTAAAAAAAAGTTCATTCATCGCGAGTAGCCATTTTTGGTTGTATTGTCTTTTCCTAGAGCTAATCCTCCATACGTGAAGGGTTAAACTGTTGTTTTGAATTGTTTATAAATTCAAGAACTTGCAATTCCTATCGAATTTTAAATTCTTTGAATTTACGAAAAACTCAGTATTGAGGGTCAGAAGCGATGAAGATGTTTATAATAATAATAATAATATCATATTCAATTATTTTAAATTTATTTATTTTTCAATTGAAAATGTATACAATTAAATTTGATACGATACTTTATTTCTATAACTATATTTCTTCAATATCATTTTAAATATTTTATATTTTTAATTGACAACAGATGTGTCTTTTGCTGTATTAAAATCATATATAATCGAAGATGGAATTATGTTCTTGGGCCCTGCAAAAAATTGCAGATGACGCAACGTTGATTTGGATTTTATGATACATTTTATTACAAAAAATGTCAGTGATGCATGTGTCCTACCTATAAATTAACATGTAAGGTAAATTTATCCCTCTCCCATATTATATTTTTAGCTGATTTATTGCGGGATTTATTATGGTATTTCTTTTTTTCATGCTAATTTGGAAGGTTTGGGTATACCAATACTTTGCTTTCTTAAATTATTTATTCATTTATAAATATTCTTCTATACGCTGAGATATTTGGTACGTGAAACTGTATAATCTAAATGAAATCCAAAACAGTGAAAAAGATTTTGATGGCAATAACAATATCAGAATAACATATTTCTTAATTTGATTACTTATACATTGGATTCTACCTGCATAACTTTCTTCCCGTTTTCAATCAAAGGATTTGTAAAGTTTATTTGATATATTTAATCCAAAAATTATAATTGAAAATTGAAAATTTGATTTAATATGATACCTTGTTTCTATTTCTATATTTCTTGGATGATATTTTTGACATTCTTTTTTATGGATAATTATTTTAGTAATTTGCTGCAATAAAATCAGATACAATAAAAGAAGTAAAATAATTTCTATTGATCATATTTGATTTAGATTCTAAATAAATTCAGGGTTCATTTTGCGTACACTATAAGGAACATTTTTGGAGATACAAGTACCCTCTTCAATTTTACATTTGCGAAATATGAAAGATTTTTCAAACGGAATCAATGAGTCGATCAATCAATCAATGCCTTTTCCATATTATACTTTTCGTTCATACGTTACGTAATCAATTATGGAACTCCATTTTTTCGTGGTTAATTTGTGCGTTTATATATACTAATATTTTACTTTTTGCAGTTATTTTAGAACGTCTTGCCTCCTGTCATAATAAGGGAAAATTCAGATTTTATTAAAATATCTTTCGTATAAAAATGTTTTTACGAAGTTTAACCAATTTTTAGTTCCAAATAAATTGTTTGTCTTGCACTGAACATAGAACTTTTTAAATTGCTTATAATAATGCAAATATTGATTTACAAGCAAGACTAGTATTTTATTTCTCATTATATTCAAGTTTTGTATATTTTCCAAAATTACTTTTCTGGCAGTATTTCATATCCTTTCTATAAATTCTTGGAACATTATGGAAATTCAATTTTCTCAAGGTATTTTCTTTTTTTCTAAACAAATTGATTTCAAATTTTAATAACTGAATAATGAAAATTTAGTGCATTTTCTTCACAAAAAAGCAAAACCTGTCATAGACCAAACTCATCGATTAACTTTTCTATTTTGGGCCAACGTTCTACTCTTACGTATAGTATCTTCTCGCCTATAATAATTCTTATAAATAATATGATAAGTCCTATTGTAAGAAAAAAGCTCTTTCATCGCGAGTGCCCTCATATTTATTAAATTATATATGTTCTTCCTTATATTGAGATTTTTGGTACGTGAAAGGGTAATTGAAAGAAAACTATTTTCGTTTCTTTGTATTTCTATATTTAAAATAGGTCATTATTATTTGGATTCAGAGGAAAATACCTGAAGAAAAAACAAGTGAAGCGAAAAAGCAGATTTGAAATAAAGGTAAAGGATTCTAAAATACTAAAAGTAGGCAATAATTAAACAAGAAAGTATTATTCTTTAAATTTACTTATTACAAATTAATAATTATATCCTCAGTTTCTTTCTTTCTCTTTAAACAAATTCTACTTTCAAAAATGATATATTTTCATGTTATTTAAAAAATTAATAATGCACTTTGTTTCTATTTCTATATTTCATCAATGATATTTTTAATATTATTTTAATTGACAATTATTGTTGTCATTTGCTGCAATGAAATCAGACACAAAATCGAAGATGTATTAGTTTCTACCTAGCCACATTTTTTTGAATTCTAAACAAATTCAGGGGTCAGTTTTTCAACTACAAGGAACATTTATTTAAGATACAAGTCCTCGCTTCAATTTAATTGAAGACGGAATCATGTTCTTGGGCTCTATAAAAAGATTGCAGATGACGCAACTTTAATTTTCTTTTTATAATATATAAATTTATTACTAAAAATGTCAGTGATCCATGAGTCTTACCTATAAACTAACATGTAAAGGAAATTTATCCCTCTCCCATATTATGTTTTTCGCTGATTTATTGCATTATATATTATGGACTTCCCTTTTTTCATGCTTATTTTGTGGGTTTGTGTATACCAATACTTTACTTTTTCAATTTTTGTTAGAAAAAATTTCCTGGTAACACCGTGACGGGTCAATCACGTCATAATCAGAGGGAATGAAGCTGATGCAAAATATCATGTGTGACATTTACCTCATGCCACAGAAAACAAGTTCTTTGAAGAAGCAGAGCATTATTCATGATATTGTTATCGGTAATAAGTTTTCTGTTTATCAGGTCATATTCATATAAACTGTCATGGTGCCTTTGTGTACTTTTATTGACATAACTTCCTAACCTTTTATTCAATATTAAAGTTCTCCACTTTAAAATTATTATTTTTTCTTGCTGTTATTCAAGTTGTCCAGTTCCGAATTTCTACTTAAAAATTCGTAAGTAGAAATGACTCTTATGCTCTTATTTATTTAAAAAGTTGCAATAATCAATATTTTTTATTCGTAGGTAGACCATGTTTTTTCAAGACTTTTCGACGTCTAACTGGAGTCAAAAACTATAATAACAATATCCAACTTCAAGTCAAGAATTAATTCACATCATCCATAAGGTAGAAGTTTTAATTTTTGATAAATACAACTCCAACTTTTCATGAAGACTAGCAATAGTAATTTTATATTTTGAAAAAGAAAATTGATAATATTACATCAAACTAATTGATTTCTACCTTTTGAATTTTATTCTGGGGTTATCTGTCAAGTTGACTTTTTACACGACAAAGAAAACCAAACACTGAAGACGACATAATCATGAAATTTAAACTAGTAACCTGTTCCTTTTGGATCAGGGAAGAAAAGGTTGTATTATCCTGGTAACCAGATCTCATAACCTGGGTTGATGACTCCTGGCACAAAAATAAGGACAATTTCAGATTTGATCAAAATAGGTTCAGTATGAAAAAAAGTTGAATTTATTTGAAGTTCGAAATAAAACATGTTTTTAGACCAAAATTTTACCATCCATTAATACTGAATGTTAATAAATTAGGCATTTCCCTATTTCTCTATTTATTTATTTTTTTTTTTTCTGCAGACGATCTAAGCAAATAACTTTTTGAAATGCTTTTAGTAATAAAAAAACTGACTTACAAGGAACACTAGGGTATTAATATTTTTTATTTTGTTTGTCATTTTTAGAACAGTATGCAAATTTAATTTCCTTCAGCTTTTTTCCTATTTTTCTGTACAAATTTTGTAATTTTTACAGAAACATTATCCAAATAAATAAAAAATTGCAAATAATTCAAATATTAATAAATAAATAATATTTTAAAAGAAATATGTATATATATATATATAATTTATTAAATTATATATTCTTCCCTAAGATGAAATTTTAGGTACGCGAAAGGGTAATCGAAATCAATTGATTATTGTTTCTTTGAATTTATAAGTTTGAATATAGTATATTTAGCATCTGAAATTAGAGTACAGCATCTGAAGGAATTACATAAAAATCCAAAAAGCAGATTAAAAATTAACATGAAGGATTTCAAAAGTAAGACAATGATTAAAGTAGGCAATAGTTTTGAAAAATTGATTCTTTTTTCGACTTCGTTATTGAAAAATAATGGATATATCCTAAGGTTCTTTCGTTCTCTTTAAAAAATTTCAGTTTCAAAAATTATTCTTCATTCAAATTTATTACACATTTACCCTGAACACGAATAATTTCAACATAATTTTTATCACTTAAAAAACTAAAAATTATAAAATTTTATATTCAACGTTATGAATTTGATTTTCTTGCAGTAAACCCTTCAAGGATTGGGATCAGCGATTTAATTCTATATTGGGCTAAATTTGTCCTACATTTACTTCATTTTCCTAGGCCTAATCTTATTTGTATACAAAATATGTTTATATATGTATATTTGTTGGTCTTAATTAAAAAAAAAACTCATTCATCGCGAGTAGCCCTATTTGCTTGTATTGTTCTTTCCTACAACTGATCCTCGATACGTGAAGGGTTAAACTATTTTTTAAAAGTTATTTATCAATTCAAGAACTTACAATTCGTCTAGAATTTCAAGATTTTTGAATTTACAAACAATTACTGATGAGGAAAAATGATGAAGATTTTTATAATAACAACAATATCATAGTAACATATAATATTTTAAATATTCTTTTCAATTGGCAATTATCTTTGTAATTTCCTGTTTTTTACATTTTATCTCAATTCTAAAAAAATTCAGCAATCAACCAATCAAAACCTTTTTCTTATTATATTTTTCGCCAATTTATTACGTGATTTATCATAGAACTTCATTTTCCCAGGCTTATTAATTTCATGGGTTGGCGTATACCAATACTTTACTTTTGCAAGTTATTTTAGAATGTGTTATTTCCTCGCACAAAAAGGAATACTTCAGATTTTATCAAAATATGTTGAGTATGAAAATGTTTTTTTTATAGAGCTTAATTTATTTTTGGTTCGAAATACAATATTTTTGCAGGTAAAACTTATACTATTAGTTTGTACTAAAAATTATTATATCAAGTATTTCTCTGTTTATTTATGAATTTTTTAAATGAATTTATGATCTAAGCATACAATTATTTCGAATGCTTTCAGTAATGAAAATATTGATTCGCAACGAAAGCTATAATAATAAAGCAATATTATAATTCTCCTTACAATGCAAATGTTTTGTTTATTTTCCAACTTTATTTTTCGCCAAGGATTTCCTCTCCTTTCTATAACTTCTTGGAACAATATGGTAATTTAGTCCATTCAGATGATTTCCTTTTTTTTAAACATATTACTTTCCTACACAAATTTGGAAATATTTCTTTCACAAATATAACATTGTAAAGAATTCAAATGTTGAAGACTAAATAATGCAAATTAGGTGCATTTTACTCTAAAAAATTGAAAACCATTCATAGACCCTATTCATCGATAATTTGTTGATTTTTGATAAACGTCCATATAATTAATATGGTGAGTCCTATATTTTGAAAATGTTCTTTCATTGTGAGTGCCCCGTGTTATTTATTAAATTATATATTCTTCCCTGCATTGATATTTTTGGTACGTGAAAGGGTAATCCAAATGTGAAGATTTTTTTTCATTGCATTTCTGAATTCGAAATTATTACTAGATATCATCTAGAATCAGCGAAAAGCATCTGAAGGAATTGCATGAGGAGCGAAAAAGCAGATACGAAATTAACCTAAAGGTGTTGAAGATTAAAACCATGCTTAAAGTACGCAATAATTCAAAAGAGTGCTATTCTTTTGATTTCTTTTACAAATTGATATTCATATCCTAAGGTTCTTTCTTTCTCTTTTAACAAATATTACTTTTAAAAATTATTCTTCATTCAATTTTGTTCCACATTTACTATACACACAAATAATTTGAACATAATTTTTATCAATTAAAAAACTAAAAATCATAAAATTTTATATTTAAGATCATGAACTTGAACGTTTTTCAGTAAACCCTTCAAGGATTGGGATCAGCGATTTAATTATATATATAGGGCTACATTCGTCCTACATTTATTTCATTTTCTTTTGCCTAATATTATTTGCATAAAATATACATAATATGTACATATAATTAAATATATATCATTTTTTGTTCTTAATTTAAGAAAAAAGCTCATTCATCACGAGTAGCCCATTTTACTTGTATTGCTTTTTCCTACAACTGATCCACCATACATGAAGGGTTAAACTGTTGTTTTGAATTATTTATAAATTCAAGAACTTGCCATTCTTATCAAATTTTGAATTCTTTGAATTTACGAAAAATTCAATATTGAGGATCAACAGTGATAAAGATTTTTAAAATAATAATAACAATATTATATTTAAATATTTTTACATTATATATTAGAAATATAATTATAATTAGAAATGTACAATTTAATTTAGTAAGATACTTTATTCTTATTTCTATATTTCTTCAATAATGTTTTGAATATTTTATCTTTTTAACTAACAATATGTGTCTCTTTAAGGGAACATGGAATCTTGTTCTTGGCCTCTTTACCAAAATTGCAGATGACGGAAGTTTTATTTTGATTTTATGATACATGAATTTATTACAAAAAATGTCAGTCATGCATGATTCCTACCTATAAACACGTAATGGAAATTTATATCCCTCCCATATTATGTTTCTTACTGATTTATTGCGTGATTTGTTATGGAATTTCTTTTTTTCATGGTTATTTTGTGGGTTTGTGTGTACCAAAACTTTACTTTTTCAAGTTATTTATATATTTATACATATTCTTCTATATACTAAGATATTTGGTACATGAAAGGGTAATTCAAATGAAAACATTTTTGTATCTTTGAATTTCTAAATTCAAAATTAGTTGATATCTTCTGGAAATCTGGAATTCTGTACATGAAGGGTTAAACTGTTTTTAAATTATTTATAAACTTAAGAACTTGCAATTCGCATCGAATTTTAAAATGTTTGAATTTACGAACAATTTTATCAAGGAGGCAACAGTGAAAAAGATTTTTATGGTCATAATATATGATAATGTGGTCATTTGCTGCGATAAAATCAGATAAAATGGAAGACAAAAATTAATTTCTATTGTTACATATTTTATTTAAATTCTAACCAAACTCAGAGGTCATTTTGCGCCCACTATAAGGAACATTTTTTGAGATACAAGTATCATCTTCAATTTTACATTTTCGAAATCTACGAGATTTCTCAAATGGAATCAATTGGTCAATCAATAAATTAAGAAATCAGTCAATCAGTGCCTTTCTCATATTATACTTTTCGCTGATTTATTACGTCAATAATTATGGAACTTCATTTGTTCTTGGTTAACTTATGCGTTTATGTATACTGATACTTTACTTTTTAAAGTTATTTTGGAACGTCTTGTTTCCTGGCATATAAAAGGCAAAATTCAAATTTTGTTGAAATATTTTTGGTAATAAAATGATTTTTTATAAATTTTAACTAATTTTTTTTTCAGAATAAACTATTTCTCTAGCTAGAACCATTTGTTAGTACTAGATATTCAAAAATCGGATATTCTTCTATTTATTTATCAATTTTTTTTCTGAATATGATCTAAGCATACAACTTTTTAAAATACTTTTAATAATGAAAATATTGATTCAACAGGAAGACTAATATTTTATTTCTCATCATAGAGTATTTCGAGTTTTGTATATTTTAGAAAATTACTTTTCTCGCAGTATTTCATATCCTTTTTATAAATTCTTAGAACAATATCGAAATTCCATTTGGTTTAGATGTTTTCCTTTTTTCAAAACAAATTAATTTCAAATATTGATAACTAAATAATGCATATTTAGTGTATTTTCTTCTCAAAAAATGCTAAAACCTTTCACAGACCAAAATCATCGATTAAATTGTTTATGTTGGGCAAACAACCTACTTTTACGTAATATCTTCTTGTCTATCATAATAATTATAAATAATATGATGATTTAAAAATTAAGACAATCCTTTTGAAGTATGCAATAATTAAACAAAAAAGTATTATTCTTTGAATTTATTCATTAAAAATTAATATTTATATCCTAAGGTTCTTTCTTTCGCTGTTAACAAATTCTACTTTTGAAAATTATTCTTCATTCAACTTCATTACGCATTTACTGTACAAGCGAAGAATTTAAAAATATTTTTGATCGGTTAAAAAACATCAAAGTTGAAATATGTGTTAAAAATGATTTTATTTGTATGTGTTAAAAAAGGATATAAAAAAAAAACAAATTTGACCATTTTTCCAGTAAACCCTCCAAGGATACGGATCAGTGATTTAATTCTATGTTGGGCTATTTTATTTATTTTTAAATTGGATTACTTATACATTGGATCTCAATTTAATAACTTTCTTTGGATTTTCAATTAAAGGAATGATACATTTTACCTTATTTTTTCAATACAAAAATGCAACGATGCAATAAAATCAGACATAATCGAAGATGTATTAGCTTCTTCCTAGTTACATTTTATTTAAATTCTAAAAAAATTCAGAGATCATTTTGGCCACTGCAAGGAATATTTTTTTTTAATACAAGTACCCGCTTTAATTTAATTGAGGATGGCATCTTGTTCTTGGGCTCCGTAAGAGAAAGGACAGGCGAATCAGGTTTTATTTTCTTTTTTGATATATATGAAGTTAACACAAAAAATGTCAGTTATGCTTGAGTCCTACCCATAAACTAAGATGTAATGGGAATATCTCCTTTTTGCATATTATGTTCTTTGCTGATTTATTACGTCATTTATTATGGAACTTCATTTGGTAATGATTATTTCTTAGGCTGAGATACCAATAATTTACTTTCTCACCCTATTTTAGAAATCACGTAACAGGAAAAGATTTATTTTGAGAAGATCATCGTTCATGATATTGTTACAGTAATACGTTCTCTACTTATCAGATCATATTCACATAAACTGTCATGGTTGCTTTGTGTATTTTTATTAGAGTAACTTTAAAACCTTTTATTTGATGTTTACAAAACACTTTGAAATTACTAATTTTTGTTGCTGTTATTCAAGTTGTCAAGTTCCGAATTTTTTTCATGGGGAGAAATGCATCTGATGCTCTTATTTCTTTGGAAAGTTGCAATATTAAATCTTAGTTTTCGCATGTATACCATATTTCTCCAAACTGTTCTACGTCCCGCTTCAAACAAAAGTTATGCTAACAATATCCAACTTCAAGCCAAGAAATTATTCAAATCATCCATAAGGTTATAAGTTTTAATTTTCGATAAAATCAGCTCCAACAAGATATTTGGTACGTGAGACGATAATCTAAATGAAATGTTTTTTGTTTCTTCAAATTTCTAAATTCAAAACTAGTAGTTATCATCTGGAATCAGAGAAAAGCATCTCAAGGAATTACATCAGAATCGAAAAAAGCCGATTGAAGATAAACGTGAAGTATTTCAAAGTTAAGAAGACAATGCTTGAAATAGGCAAGAATTAAAATTATTTTATGATTTTTTTATTTATTTCTTCAATAAAAATCAATACTTAGACCCTAAGGTTGTTTCTTTTTCTTTTAACAAATTCTAGTTTCAAACATTATTCTTCATTCAACTTTACTACACATTTACTACGAACTCAAATAATTTCAACATTTTTTGATCAATCAAAAAGTACAAGATTAACGAATGTTCAAATGTAAGATTATAAAATGGAAATTTTTATCAGTAAACCCTCCAAGGATTGGGATTAGCAATTTAATTTAATTTTGGGCTATATTCGTCCTACATTTACTTAATTTAAGTTTGCCTGACCTTATTTCTGTAATACGTAGATATGCATAATTATATGTACATTATTTTTTGTACTAATCTAAGAAAGAAGCTCATTCATCGCGAGTAGCCCTTTTTGGTTGTATTGTCTTTTCCTGGAGCTAATCCTCCATACGTGAAGGGTTAAACTTTTTTTCTCGAATTATTTATAAATTCAAGAATTTGCAATTCGTATCGAATTTCAAAATCTTTGAATTTACAAAAAATTCTATTGAGGGGGGAAAGCGTGATACAGATTTTTATAATAATAACAATATATTAATATATTTTTCATTTTATTTATTTTTCAATTGGATTACTTATACATTGGAGTTTAATTCAATAACTTTTTTTGGATTTTCAGTCAAAGAAATTATAAATTTCACATGATTTATTCAATATAAAAATTATAATTAAAAACTTACAATTCAATTTAGTAAGGTACTTTGTTTTCATTTCTATATTTCTTCAATAATATTCTTAATATTCTTTCTATTTGACAGCTATTGTTGTCATTTACTGCGAAACAATAAGATTTCATCGAAGATGTAGAATTATTTTCTACCTAGCCAAATTTTTTTCAATTTGAAAAAAAAATCAGGGGTCATTATGTCCACTATAAGGATCAATTTAATTAAATATACTTGGGCTCTGTAAGAAGACTGCAGATGACGCAACTTTGATTTTGTTTATAAAATATAAACATTTATTAGAAAAAATGTCAGTGATGCATGCGTCTTACCTATAAACTAACATGTAATGGAAATTTATCCCTCTCACATATTATGTTTTTTGCTGAGTTATTGCGTGACTTATTATGGAACTTCATTTTTTCATGGTTATTTTGGGGGTTTGTGTATACCAATACTTTACTTTTTCAAATTATTTTAAAATTTGTTTCCTCGTAATGTTACGAGGAAATGCAAAATATCATTTGTGACATTAACCTCACCTTTGAATAATGAAGAGGATCTAAGCAAACAACTTTTTGAAATGCTTTTAGTAATAAAAATATTGGTGAACAAGGAAGACTAGAGTACTAATATTCAATATATTGTTTCTTATTTTTAGAACAATAGCATGCAAATTTAGTTTGCTTCAAATGTTTTCCTTTCATAGACAAAAGCATCGATTATTTTTTTCATTTTGGGTAAACGTTGCTACTTTTACGTAATTTCTTTTTGTTTATTACAATTCTTATAAATAATATGGTGAGTCCTTTTCTAAAAATAGTGCATTATGTACCAAGGGGCGAAAGAAGTCCCGTGTTGCATATAGTATTTTATTCCACTCTCGACCGTGGCCACCTTTTGGCTCTGAAAATAGGGGCGAAAGTAGCATATATTTCGCATAAACTGCGTGTGCAAATTTAACTTTCGCCCTGCTAATTTTACTTTCGCCCCGAAAATTTTACTTCCGCCCCGCGAATGCGGTTTACGGAAAATATATCAGGATATATGCTACTTTCGCCGCTATTTTCAGGGGAAACAGGTGGCTAAACTATAAACTACAATAATTTTAACATAATTTTCATCATTTAAAAGACTAAAAATTAAAAAATGTTATATTGAAGATTATGAATTTGAAAATTTTCCAAGTAAACCCTCCAAGTATTCGGATCAGCGATTTAATTCTATGTTGGGCTAAATTCGTCCTACATGTACGAACAGATATATCAGATATAGTGCTGTAGTATTTCTAATATCAAGCACGTTTTTCTCCCATACACAGAATAAACCATTTTTTTGAAACTTGGCCAGTCCGATTCCGATCGGTTGATTCCGATTTCGCGGAGTGACTAGGATCGAATTATATGAGAAAGCAATTGTAAAGAATTCAAATATTATTGAATAAATAAAAATACAAATTTAATGCATTTTCTTCTCAAAAAATGAAAAACTTTCATGGATCAAAATCATTGATGATTTTTTAAAATGTATTTTGGACAAACGTCCTACTTTTACGTAATATCTTCTTCTTTATTATAATCCTGGCAAATAATATGAGGAGTCCTATTCCAAGATAAAAGAACTTTCATCGCGATTGCCCCATTATTAATTAAATTGTATATTCTTCCATACCCTGAGATATTTGGTGCGTGAAAGGGTAATCCAAATAAAATGATTTTCGTTTATTTGAATTTCTCAATTGAAAATTAGTAGTTATCATCTAGAATCAGAGAATAGTTTAAATAAATTTATTATTTTTTGAACTTCTTTCGTTACAAATTATTATTTATATCCTAAGGTTCTTTCGTTCTCTTTAACAAATTTTACTTTCAAAAATTATTCTGCACTCAAGTTTACTAAACACTTACTATAAACTCGAATAATTTCAACATCATTTTTATCAACTAAAAAACATATTTTTGTTTAAATATAAAATTATGAATTTGAAATTTTTGTCAGTAAACCCTTCAAGGATTTGGGATCAGCGATTTAATTCTATGTTGGGCTAAATTCGTCCTACATTTACTTCATTTTCTTTTGCCTAATATTATTTCTGTAATATATACATATATATAATTATATGTATATTATTTTTTGACCTCATCTAAGAAAAAAGCTCATTCATCGCGAGTAGCCCTTTATGATTGTATTGTCTTTTCCTAGAGCTAATCCTCCATACGTGAAGGGTAGACTGTATTTTAAAAATTATTTATAAATTCAAGAACTTGCGATTCGTATCGAATTTTAAAATCTTTGAATTTACAAAAAATTATATTGGGGGAATGACAGGTATAAAGATTTTTATAAAAAGAACAATATCAAATAATATATTTTCATTCTGTTTATCAATTTAATAAGACACTTTGTTTCTATTTATTCTATATTTCTTCCCTAATATTTTAAATATTTTACCTTTTTAGCTGAAAATGTGTGTGTCTTTAGCTGTATTAAAATAAAATATAATCAAAAATATAGAATACATTTCTACCTAGCCAAATTTTTTGTTTCAAGTTAAAAAGAATTCAGGGGTCATTTTGCCCACTACAAGGAATATTTTTTAAGCCACAAGTACCTGCTTCAATTTAATGAAAGATGGAATCATCTTCTTGGGCTCTGTAAAAAAATGGCAGATGACGCACCTTTTATCTTAATTTTATAATATATAAAATTATTACAAAAATGTCAGTGATTGATGAGTCCTACCTATAAACTAATATATAATTGAAATTTATCCCTTTCCCATATCACATTTTTCGCTCATTTGATACGTAATTTATTCTGGAACTTAATTTTTTCATGGATATATTGTGGGTTTGTGTATACCAATACTTTGCCTTTTTAAGTTATTTTAGCACTTCTTATCTCCTCGAACAAAAAAGGGAAACTTCAGATTCGATCAATATAATATTAATATTTTTTTATTATTATAATATACCATTAGACCAAATCCCTTTCGGGGTATGCGTAATGTTCAGTATAAAAATGTTCTTTAATAAAGTTTGATTCATTTTTAGTTGAAAATAAAACATTTTTTCAGTTAAAACTTATACCATTTGTTAATACTAGATATTAATAAATCAGGTATTTCTCCATTTCTTTATTAATTTTTTTTCTAAATATGATCTAATTCTAAAATTACATTTCTCGCAGTATTTCATATCCTTTCCATAAATTCTTAGAACAATATGGGGATTTAATTCGCTTCAAGTGTTTTCCTTTTTTCAAAAAAAGAATTATTTTTCTACGTCAATTTTTTAATTTACAGAAACATTCTAAGCAATTTAAGTATTTATGATTAAATAATGCAAATTTAGTGCATTTTCTTCTCGAAAAATCTAAAAACCTTTCATATACCAAAATCTTGATTAATTGTTTTATTTTGGGCAAACGTCCTACTTTAACATAATATCTTCTTGTCTATTATAATAATTATAAATAATATGATGAGTCCTATTCTAAAAAAAAGCTCTTTCATCGCGAGTGCCCTCTTATTAAATTATATATTCTTTCCTACATTGAGATTACTGGTACGTGAAAGGGTAATCGAAGGGAACTGGCTTTTAATTCTTTGAATTTTTAAATTCCAAAATTAGTAGTTATTATCTGCAATCAGAGAAAAGCACTTGAAGGAATTATATAAGAAGGAAAAAAGCAGATCTGAAAGAAACCCGAAGAATTTGAAAATTAAGTTAATGCATAAAGCAAGCAATAATTTTGATTAACTTTTTTTAAATATCTTTATCATAAATTATTTTTATATCCTAAGGTTTTTACTTTCTCCTTTAACAAATTCTAATTTCAACAATAAAATTATTCTGTATTCAACTTTATTACATAATTACTATGAACTGGAATAATTTTAACATATTGTTTATCAATTAAAAAATTTTAAAATCACAAAATGTTTAAATGTAAGATTATGAATTAGAATTTTTTTTCCAATAAATCCTTCAAGGATTGGGATCAGCGATTTAATTATATGTTGGGCTATATTCGTCGTGCACTTAAATTATTTTTCTTTGTCAAATCTTATTTGTATAAAATATAAATAATTATGAGTAAAAAAAAATTTTTTTAAATCTATTAAGGGGGAACAGGTATAAGCAATTTTATGATAATAACAATATCATGATGACATATTTTTATTTAATTTCTTTCTTTTGATTTTCAATTGAAGGAATTCAAAATTTTACCAGATTTATTTAATCCAAAACTTATAATTAAAAATTTATAATTCAATTTAATAAGATACTTTGTTTCTATTTCTATAATTCTTTAATAATATTGTTAAGATTCTTTTCAAATGTCAATTACTTTTGTAATTTTCTGGTATAAAATTAGATATACTGGAAAACGTAAAATTAGTTTCTATTGATCCATATTTTTTTCAATTATAAAACAAAAATGACAGATCATTTTGCCCTCTATAAGGAACATTTTTTTATATACAAGTATATAGCCTCTTCCATTTTACATTTTCGTTATCTAAAATATTTCTCAAACGGAATCAATCTCTTTTTTCCATATATTTTTCGCTGATTTCTTACGTAATTTATCGTGGAACTTCATTTTTTCATAGTTATTTTGTGGGTTTGTGTATACCGATAATTTAATTTTTTCAAGTTATTTTAGATATTCTTGTCTTTTTGAATAATGCCTCATTTATTTTTAGTTTAAAATAAAATATTTTTTCATGTAAAATTGATATCATTCGTTAGTATTGAATATTAATAAATCAGGCATTTCTCTATTTATTTATTAAATTTTTTTCTGAATATGCTCTAAGCCTAAAACGTTTTGAAATGCTTTCAGTAGTAAAAATATTGATTTACAAGAGAGACTAGTATTTTGTTTCTTATTACAATGTATTTCGAGTTTTGTAAAATATTTTCCAAAATTACTTTTCTCGCAGTATTCCATATTCATCCTATTAATTCTTATCAAATGTGGAGATAATACTTTAGTTCAAATGTTTTCCTTTTTTCAAACAAAGAAATTCCTACACAAAATTTTTAATTCACACAAACAAAAATAGAATCTTGTAAATAATTTAAATATTAATGACTAAATAATGCATATTTAATGCATTTTCTTCCCAAAAAATGCAAAACCTTTCAGAGACCAAAATCATTAATTAATTTTTTGATTTTGGGCAAACGTCCTACTTTTACGTAATATATCACTAACTTATTATCCTTATAAATAGTATGGAGTTCTATTCTGAGAAAAAAGCTCTTTCATCGCGAGTGCCCTTTTATTTATTAAATTATATATTCTTCCCTACAATGAGATTTTTGGTACTTGAAAGGTTAATCCAAATTAAAAGATTTTTTTTTTTGTTGAATTCTAAATTTGAAATTAGTAGTCATCATCTGGATCATAAGGTTCTTTATATTCCTTTTCACAAATTCTTCTTTCAAAAATTATTCGTAAATCAACTTTATTATACATTTACTATGAAACTCTAAACATTTCAAGATTTTTATCAATTAAAAAATTAAACAATTTTTAAATGTAAAATTATGAATTTGAAATTTTTGTCAGTAAACCCTTCAAGGATTGGGATCAGCGATAACATTCTATTTTGGGCTGAATTCGACCTACATTTACATAATTTTCCTTTTCCTAATCTTATTTGTATAAAAAATATATATATAATTATATGTATATTATTCTTGACCTAATCTAAGAAAAAAGCTCATTCATCGCGAGTAGCCCTTTTTGCTTGTATTTTCTTTCCCTAAAACTAATCCTCCATACGTGAAGGGTTACACTGTTTTTTTTTTTACATTTTTTATAAATTCAAGGACTTGAAATTCGTATCGAATTTTAAAATCTTTGAATTCACCAAAAATTCTATTTAAAGGGCAACAGTGACAAAGATATTTTTAATAATGACAATATCATTTGAACGTATTTTTATTTCATTTATTTATTAATAGAATGACTTATACAATTGATTCCAATTCCATAACTTTCTTTCAATTTTTAATTAAGGGAATTATAAATTTTACCTGATTTATTTAATTCAAAAATTGTAATTTAAAATAAACAATTCAATTTAAAAAGATACTTTGATTCATTTCTATATATCTTCAATTATGTTTTCAATATTCTTTCTAGTCGCTAATTATTTTGTCATTTTCTGCTATAAAATCAGATATAATGGAAGAAGTAAAATTAATTTTTATGGATCCATATATTTTTTTCGATTCTAGAAAAATGTAGGGGCATTTTTGCCTACTATAAGGAACATTTTTTTCAGATACAAGTATCCTCTTTAATTTTACATTTTCGATCTGTAAGAGATTTCTCAAACGGAATAATATTTTTCGCTAAATTATTACGTGTTTTTTAGTTACGTGTTTTATTATGGAACTTCATTTTCACCTGCTTATTTCATGGGTTGGCAGTTGGAATACACCAATACATTACTTTTTTAAGTTATTTTAAAACGTCTTGTCTCCTGGCACAAAAAAGGGAAACTTCAGATTTTGTCAAAATATATTTAGGAGGAAAATATTTGTTCATAAAGTTGAACTTATTTTTAGTTTAAAATAAAATATTATCGCAGATAAAACTTATACCATTCGTTCTTACAAAGTATTAATAAATCAGGTATTTATCTGCTTATTTATTGAATTGTTGTCTGAATATTATACCAGCATACAACTTTTTAAAACGCTTTTAGTAACAAAAATATTGATTTACAAGGAAGACTACAGTAATAGTATATTTAATATTTTGTGCCTCTTTATTAGAATAATATGTAAATTAAATTTTCTTCAGATGCTTCCCTAGAAATAAAAAATTGTAATTAATTCAAATATTAATGACTAAATAATGAAAATTTAATGCATTTACTTCTCAAAAAATAAAAACCTTTCATATACCAAAATCTTGATTAATTTTGTTATTTTGGGCGAACGTCCTACTTTTGCGTAATATCTTCTTGTCTATTACAGTCCTTATAAATAATATGATGAGTCTTATTCTAAGAAAAAAGCTGGTTCACCGCGAGTGCCCTTTTATTTATTAAATATATTCATCCCTACAATGAGATTTTTGGTACGTGAAAGGATAATCCAAATAAAATTTTGGTTGTTTCTTCAAATTGTTGAATTCAAAATTAGTATTTATCATCTGGAATCAGAGAAAAACATCTGAAGGAATTACATAAGAATCGAAAAAGCAGACTTGAAATAAACGTTAAGGATTTCAAAATTATGACGATGCTTAAAATATGCAATAATTTACATAAATTTACGATTTTTTAAATTTCTTTATTATACATCAATATTTAGACCCTAAGGTTCTTTCTGTCACATTTAACAATTCTACTTTAAAATATTATTCTTCATTCAACTTTATTACACATTTACTATAAAATGTCGAAAAATTTCAACATTTTTTCATCAATTATAAAACATATTTTTGTTTAAACATAAAATGAATTTGAAATTTTTCTCAGGAAACCCTCCAAGGATTGGGATCAGCGATTTAATTCTATTAAGGGGACAACACTGATTAAGATTTTTAAAATAATAAAAATATAATAAAATATTTTTATTTCATTTAGTTTTAAATTGAATTACTGGTATCTTGGATTCCGATTACATAATTATCTTCTGATTTTCATTTGAAGGAGTTATAAATTTTACATTAAAAAAAAACAAATGTACCTGATTTATGGTTAATTATGAACCAATCTATTCAGATTATTACATTTTCCAATTAGGAAAAAAAAACAATAAAAAATGTAATGTATTTCAAACATTGCTAATATTTAATGCATTCTTCTTTCAAAAAATTTAAATAAAAAATAGATTTCTTTCAATAAATTGAGGTAAAATTATTAAGACTCAATTAAAAGAATTCTGAAAATATT
>JAABKJ010003436.1:0-25999 GCA_011634705.1 Andricus grossulariae | reverse complement strand
AGAATTAAATTTTCCATTTTGGATTTCTTCCAATTTTCTTGAATTTTCAAAAATTTTAAATTTAAATAATAAAAAATAGAGGAAAATTGAATTTTGATATTTTCTTCCCTTTTCAGCAGTTTAATTTTCTTTAGTTTTCAGTTTACTACCATTTTTAGCAGTATAAATTAAATTTATTTCATTTTTAATTTTCTTGAATTTTCAACAGTTTAAACATTTTATTTTCTTCAATTTTCAACATTTTGACATTCAAATGTTAAAAATTCAATTGTTAAAATTCAATTCTCTTATATTTTCCAAGATTCAAAATTGAATTATTGAACTTTGAAGAAAATTGGATTTTCAACAGTTGAATTTTTAACCATTGAAAAGTGAAGAAAATTTAATTTTTCATTTTCTACCATTTTCAACAACTAAATTTTCAATTTAGGAAAATTCGATTTTCTTCAATTTTCAAAAGTTGAATTCTTAAGTTACATTTTCCACTGTTGAAAACTGAAACTTCAATTTTCAAGAGTTGAAATTTCGATTTCTTTAATTTTCTTGAATTTTGAAAAATTACATTTTAAAATAATGAAAAATAGAAGAAACTTGAATTTTTATATTTTCTACACTTTTCAGCAGTTTCATTTTCTTTATTTTTCAGTTTCTTACCATTTTTAGCAGTAGAAAATGAAATTTTCATATTTTTTTTTATTTTCAACAGGTTAAAAATTGAATGATTAAAATTTGAAGAAAATTGAATTTTCAACAGTTGAATTTTTAACAGTTGATTTTTCAACTTTTGCAAAATGAAGAAAATTGAATTTCCCATTTTCTTCTATTTTTAGCAGCTGAATCTTCAACATTTGAATTTTCAATGTCCTTAAATTTTCGGCAGTTGAATTTTCTTCAATTTTTTGTTGTGGATTGAATGAGGATTGAATTCTCAACAATTGAATTTTTAACTGTTGAAAATTGAACTTTCCATTTTCAGCAGTTTAATTTTCTTCAATTTTTAATTTTCTACCATTTTCAGCAGATGAAAATTCAATTTTCTTAATTTTTTAATTTTCTCGAATTTTCAAATGTTGAAAGTTTAAAAAATCAAAGGAAATTGAAAATTCAATTTTCGAGAATTCAACTTTATATAATTTTTAACAGTTCAAAAATTTTATTGTCTTCATTTTTTAGCAGTAAAATTGTCAATACTTGAACATTCATTTTTCTTGAATTTTCAATTGTCGAAAATTAAAAATTTCAAATTAATTTTTAATTTTCTTCAATTTTTTACAGTCGAAAATTCAATTTTAATTTTCTTGAACTTTCAACTGTTAAAAATTCGACTGTTCAAAATAGAACGCTTAAAAATTGAAGAAAATTGAAAATTGAAGGAAAAAACTAATTTTGTTTTAAAAACAAGTGTTACAAATGTTAAACTTGCATCTTTTCACTTGAGAATTGAAAAAAAAAACATTTTATTCCATAAAAAATGTTTAAAAGTGGATTTTTTGGAAAACAAGTCGCTATTGCTAAATAACATGTTGGCAAATTGTTAGTTGAGAGTCCATTGGATGACTCCAATGGACTCCTAGGAGGCAATCTATAAGATTAAAAAAAATCCCAACTCTCATCATCTCCTTCTTAGATTTTATGATAATATTCATCATCATTAAATTCATATTTAACAGAATGATTTTGACAAATCAAAATTGATCGAATTATTTCGAAACCAATCAAAATTGCTACTAAAATAAACTGGTAGAATTTCAGGAAGGTTTACCAAAACGACGATCTGGATGATCTGGCGTTGTGCCAAGACATTAACTTACTTAATTGCCGACTAAACTAAAGGTGTAAAAAGAGCAGGAGAAAATAGAGAAAATTTGAAAATGTTTTGACCTTTGCCAAAATGCGAATCGCATCACTGACATTCAACTGTCAAATTACGTCAAGACACATGTCGCTGGCTACTAACCTTTCAAAATTGGATAATAATTTAAGGATAGTTAACAAAAATTTGAGACTGCAAATATCAAAAAGATATAGAAGTAAAACTTGATAGTTTTGACTTATCCGAAAATCATAATTTTTTCCAAAGAATGAATTTTGGATTCACTGCCAAGTAGTAAAAAAGTAATAAAATGTCTTGAAAGTTTATTTGACTGCATAACTATCAATCAAGAAACGAAACAAATTGGTACAATTAACATACTCCATCATTAGACATTCGGCGTCCACTTACGAAAGTCGGATTAAAAACAGGCTTGACTAATACTTCAAAAAATTAAGTTAAATTTTTTTTTGAATCGTTAGAAAGATTATTAAATTCCGCGTCTTTTGAGCCCTATTTGAATTATTTTGGACAAATACAGGCCGAGATAGCATGTGAGACAGACCGACTTATTTTTCGTTTTTGACCATTTTTCGATTCTCAACTTCCACTTTCTGTATGCTTCAGAAAACTTAATTTAAAAAATTGAGACTTTGCTCAATTAAAGTCTCAAATTTCCTCTTCAAAATGACACCAAGATCGTAATAAAATATCTACTGGTTCTCGAATTATCATAAAAAATGTGGAAACGTACCAAAACAAAAATCAATTGGTCATGCTGCAGTCGAGCAACTTTTGTTAACGCTCGACTGCTGCTCGACCGGCCGATTTTCCTTCTAAGCACTCTTCCGTATTTTTTGTGATAATTCGAGAACGACTAAATATTTTTTCAAGCTCTTGGTCTCATTTTAAAGAGAAAAACTCAGGTTTCAATTTAGCAAAGTTTCGATTATTTTCATTTACTTTCCTAAAGCATACAAAGAGTGGAAGTTGAGAATCGAAAATTTGTCAAAAACGGACAAAAGGTCGGTCTGAGATATTTTCATTAAAAGGACACCAAGAACACAATAAAATATTAAGTGGTTCTCGAAATATCATAAAAAATGTGAAAGCGTGTCCAAGACGAAAATCTACCGGTCGAGCTGCAGTCGAGCGTTAATAAAAGATGCTCGACTGCTGCTCGACCGGCCGATTTCCATTTTGGGCACATTTTTACATTTTTTATAATAATTCAAGAACCACTAAATAATTTATCACGCTCTCGGTCTCATTTTAAAGAGAAAATTTCAAGTTTCAATTTAGCAAAAATTTAATTTTTGTATTAACTTTCCCAAAGCATGCAGAGAAAGGTATTTGAGAATTGAAAATTGGTCCAAAACGGAAAATATGTCGGTCTTTCTCATATACTATCTCGGTCTCTATTTTTGGAAAAAATTCAAGTAGGAATTAATCAATGCAGAATTTAATAACTTTTCCTATTTTCCATTTTTGATTTTCGACTTTCAAAACCTGCTTGCTTTGGATAAGTTAATTTAAAAAATGCAGACTTTGCTCAATCAAAGTCTGAAATTTTCTCTTTAAAATGACACCAAGATCATAATAAAATATTTACTGGTTCTCGAATCATCATAAAAAGTGTGGAAACGTACCGAAAACAAAAATCGATCGGTCATGCTGCAGTTGAGCAACTTTTGTTAACGCTCGACTGCTGCTCGACCGGACGATTTTCCTCCTAAGCATTCTTCCGTATTTTTGTGATAATTCGAGAACAACTAAATATTTTTTCAAGCTCTTGGTCTCATTTTAAAGAGAAAAACTCAGGTTTTAATTTAGCAAAGTTTCGATTATTTTCATTCACTTTCCTAAAGCATACAAAGAGTGGAAGTTGAGAATCGAAAATTTGTCAAAAACGGACAATAGGTCGGTCTGAGATATTTTCTTTAAAATGACACCAAGAACATAATAAAATATTAAGTGGTTCTCGAATTATCTTAGAAAATGTGGAAGCGTGTCCGAGACGCAAATCTACCGGTCGAGCTGCAGTCGAGCGTTAATAAAAGATGCTCGACTGCTGCTCGACCGGTCGAGTTCCGTCTTGGGGACTCTTTCACATTTTTTATAATAATTCAAGAACCACTAAATAATTTATTACGCTCTTGGTCTCATTTTTAAGATAAAATTTTAGGCTTTAATTTAGTGAAGATTTCATTTTTTTTTAACTTTCCTAAAGCATATAGAGTTTAAATTGAGAATCGAAAATTTATCAGAAACAGAAAATAGGTATGCTATCTCGGTCTCTATCTATCAAAAATACCTAATCAATGCGGAATTCAATAAGCTTTTTTAAACTTTTTATGCTTTAGTAAAGTTAATGAAAATAATTGAAACTTTGCTACAATAAGACCTACGTTTTTTTCTTTAAAATGAGACTATGAGCTTAATAAAATAGTGAGACGTTCTGGAATTATCACAAAAAATACGGAAGAGTGTTTAGAAGGAAAATCGACCGGTCGAGCAGCAGTCAAGCTTTAAGAAAAGTTGCTCGACTCCAGCATGACCAATCGATTTTCGTTTTCGGTACGTTTCCACATTTTTTATGATAATTCGAGAACCAGTAGATATTTTATTACGATCTTGGTGTCATTTCGAAGAGGAAATTAGAGACTTCAATTAATCAAAGATTCTTTTTCTTTCATTAACTTTCCTGAAGCATACAGAGAGTGGAAGTTGAGAATGGAAAATTTGTCAAAAAAACGGAAAATAGGTCGGTCTTTCTCTCATGCTATCTCGGTCCCTATTCATCGAAAATACTTCAAGCAGGGTTCAATCAATGCGGAATTTAATAAGCTTTCTATTAAATTTTGAAGGATCTTCCTAACTTATTTTTTTGAAGTGTTAGTCTCTTTTTAATCCGATTTTCGTAAGTGGAGGCACAATTTTGACTGGTAGGATAATTTTGGCATAAATACGAAACAGAAGATTTTAGGTGGAATTCGATAATGATGCACCCACCTAAGTAAAAGTCAAGCACTGTGAAATGTATTTCAGTTTTGGACCTATGCCCCGGATGATTCGCTCGACTGCGCAATTCGTATTTTTAGCAGTCATCTAGATTAGAAGCCTCCAGATGAAACTCTTCGGCGATTATTTACACTCCTTTTTTAGATTCGCAATTTGCATTATTTTAATTTTTTTTTTAAATTTCAGTATAAAAATTGAAAAAAAAATTCGAAACTGGAATTGTCATTTTACCCTCGACAATGACCTAATTATAAAGAGGTCGCGTTCGCCGAGTATGTGAAGCTGGCACCTCGTTTCTCTCATTTCTTGTTCTTCCTTTTTGAATAACTAACTCGAAATAGTTTGTCTCGACGATTTGGGTGACTTTGTTCCAAATTTGAGAAATGGAATAAGGTTTCGGTTTTTTTAAGGCCAAATTATTTTTCATGCCTAAATTAATTATTTGAGAATTTATTTGCAACGAATGATTAAAAATTATTGTCATTTAGTCTCTTGTTTAAAAGAAAGTAATAAAAAAAGAAGTATGATTTTATTCATATAAAAGAAAATGGTCAGTATTAAATTCAATAATGGACTGTATTAGTGAATTATTTATAGCATTGAGCTTTTCTCTTGGAATAAAAATCAGTTTGAAGTGAGCTTATTTTCGCATTCAATAAAAAAGTCTGTCATCGAAAGTAGTTAATTTTACATGGAAGTACTCTTCCCAGGCTAAAGAAAAATAAATTGCACAGCGTTATATTTAAATTCCTTGAAATCTTCGGCAATTTTACATTTCTGTTTATTCTCTCGAATTTGACACTTCCCATGCATTAAATTTAACAGAGTGCTTACGATTTTATTACAAAATTTTTCGCAGATAATAAAAAATATTTCAAATCATAATTTTACATTTTATTATCAAAGAAAATTTTCCAAATTCTAGGCAATTAACGATTGGACATTCTTGTTCAATGTTCAATTTTCTTCTATTTTCAGAAGTTGAATTTTCTCTGATTTTTAATAGCTGAATTTTCAATTTCCAACCAATTTCATCAATTTAATTTTCAACACTTCAAAACTCAATTTTCTTTAACTATCAACAGCTGAGAATTTAACTGTTCAAAATTTAATTTTCTTGCATTTTTAACTGTCGAAAATTGAACTATTGCCAAATAAATATAATTGAACATTCAAATGTTGAATTTCTAACCAAAGAATTCTCAACTTTTGAAACTTAAAAAAAAATTGAAAATTTAATTCTCAGCAATTGGATTTCCAAAAGTTTAATTTTTAATAGTAGAATTTTCAGCTGTTAGAAATTGAAGGAAATGGAATTTGCAAGTTTCTTCTTTTAATTTTGATACTTCCTATGCACTATATTTAACACGATACTTATTTTATCACAAAATTTTCTGTACAATTAAATACAAAATATTTTAAATTATAATTCTTTGGGATTTGAAATAAAATACAAATTTTGATATTAAACTCTTACAAGAGTGAAAAATATAAATATTTCACAGTGGAAGCTTTTTTCAAATTAAAGAAATTTTTATTTGATCCTATCCAAATTGAATTTCTGTAAATTTTAATTTTAATTATCAAAATTACGTAAATCAACTTAAAAAATTCTGTTTCTTCTTTCGGTAAAAAAATAAATAAATTTTTCTGAATCGAAGTTCGTTGCACTATTAATGATTGTTGACAAATCATGTTTGGTCTTGAAGTGTCACTTGGATTATAATCTATAAAGTCAAGGTTAGCATACCAAGAAGATGAGATTTGGTATGATAAACAGGAACTGATTATATAAATATAAATAAATTATAGATAGTACATATAAATTATGTGTTATAAATATCAATGTTATGTAATTTTCATTATAAATACTAATTATTACAACAGTCTTTTATATTGAGTTATAAACAAAATATTGCAATATTTATATCTACTTTTAAAAATTAAATGCCAGGGTAGATTTTTAATTGGCTGATTGGACATATCCTTGAATTATCTTCAAACTTGAACGACTTCAGACACTCAATGACAGAAATGATTTAAGATTCGAAACTCGTAAATCTAAATTCCTTTCATCTTCTATGTTATGCCAATTAGTTGCTAGGAGTTGTGAAATCATTGCTAATGGTCTTGTTACTTACAAAATAAATCTAAAAATATCGAAATAATTTTAGTAATAAAATAAATCAAATTTAGTTCATTTATCAGGACAATATCAAACAGATGATAGAAAATAACAAGGAATATAAATAAGGGATTACACAAAAATAAAAAATCGCTGATGACTTTGAAACATGATAACTTGGTGGCAGATGAAGCTAGATATTTTTTTTAAAAAAGATTAGAAGGCCTTTGAAATTTCAGATCAAGTGACCTATAGTAGGAATATTTACTCATTGAAGAAGATATATCAAGTGAGAAGTTTTTATAACAATTTTAAGAATTTCTCAAATTTCGTATCTCAAGTTCAACTCGTGTCATGATCTAGGAAAGTTGCAGCAAAAATCAGAAATTTGCAAAACGCAATCTTAAAAATCTTATCTTTGATTTAAGCCAATAAAATTTGAAAAATATTAACGTGTTTCCGAGATATAACGTAAAATGTCCAAGCGGTGCTCGGACCCGACACTAAGAAACGCTTAGACATTTGTAGTCATATCTCGCGAACCCGTAACATTTTTTCAAGTTTTATTGGCTTAAATTGAAGATAAGATTTCAATGATTGAATCCTGGTAATTTCAGATTTTTTATTATTTCTTTAATCACGGTTATTTCAGATCAAAAGTTGTCTGGCCAAAGTCGACCATTTCTACTGCTAGATTTTTCGCTATTCTATGTATCACTTTCATATTCAAAACCGAAGATAATTAATTTTAATGATTAATTTTCGGCAAAGAATTTTATGACTTGTTTTTTATTCAGTTTTTTTTTACCAACTTGAACTTTTTTGGGAAGGGAATGACCTGGGTGAGAACTAATCTTAATTTCAAGGTCAAAGTCAGCTAATTGATGTGTTTTCAATGGGAGGAAGTAAATTTGGGGGAAGCGTGTTGAATTTCGGTCAAAGTCACGAGACCCTACGCAATGTATGGGGACGCGTCGTGTCGTTCTTCCAACGGTCGTACTTGGACGTCCACCTGTTTCGAAAACTAAAAACAGCCCGGCCCGGGCAACCTAAATTTAGCGACCGCGAACACACAGAGATTCAAGCAAAATTACGTCACACTTACCTTCATATCATCCGTCGCTGACGAATTCATCGACCGTTTTTACTGTCTTTCGCTTTTTCTTCGCTTTCCAAAATAGACCAACGATCTTGCGAAATTTCCCGAAAAGGAAATCCCTCTCGAGTTCTTAAGAGCCTGCAACAATTTCAAAATTTACAATTGGTCATATTAATCAAATTTTTATTGTTAATTCTCTTTTATTACAGAGAAATCATATGAAAGTCATATTTATTTCAAGATTTCTGAAAAAATCAATTTTAGTAGAAAATGCCGGGTATGATCAGACGAACTTTGGTCTGAAATTGTGTGAAAATAATTTTAAATACAAAATAAAAATCTCAAATTCGAGTCAGTTTGAAGCATATTTTTTCTAAACTTTTGAAAAATCTTTTCAAATTTTAATTTTCTCTTTAATAAAACTTACAAACCTTCTGGATATCTTTTAAAGTGATTCAAATTTTTTCAAAAAGTATTAAGAAATAGTGCAAAGTTGAAAAATTGCCTTAAAACTTTACAGATTCTTTATGGACATTTTTCGAAATTTTCTGAAATGTTTTTAAATATTCTCTGAAATTTAATCCTTAAAAATAAAAAGTCTTTTTAAATATTTCCCGGAATCTTGAAAAAAATTGTTCTCTTGAAATATTTCAGCATTTACAAAAAGCTTCTGGTCTTTTTCAATCTTTAAACTTCAACATTTGAAAAAATGCTTAATATTTTCAAATTTGAAATTAATATTGAATCTTTTAAAAACTTCCAAATATCTTTTGAACTAACTCGTATTTTTCCTCAAGATTTAAAAAATGTTTCAAAGTAAAAACAAAGCTCCTAAAAACTTTCAGATTTTGTTTCGTCATTTTTAGAAAACTTTTAGAATCTTTTCAATTTTTAATTATCTTTCAATCTTTTTAAAAATTCAAAACCTTCTAAATGCCTTCTAAATTATTCGAATTTTTCAAATAGGTTTTTAAAAGAGATACAAAGTTGAAAAAAATTCCCTAAAATCTCAAAAATTCTTTTTCGAAATTTTTCTAAATCTTCTGAAATATTTTTATATGTTTTCTAAAAGTTAATATTTCAAAATAAAGAGTCATTTTAAATTTTATTAAGATCTTTAAAAAAAAGTATTCACTTGAAACCTTTCAGAATTTGCAAAATACTTCTAAATTTTTATAAAATCTTCAAATTTCTACATTTAAGCAAATTCAATCTTTTCAAGTTTTAAATCATTTGTGTATCATTTAAAAACTTCTAAAAATTATTTAACTGATTTGAATTTTCCCCAAAATTTTGTAATCTTACGAAATTGAAAAAATTGCTTTAAAATCTTCCAGATTCTTTTTTGACAGTTTTGAAAATCATTTGAAATATTTTTCAATTTTTTAAAATGTTTTTTAAACATTAATATTTCAACAACAAAATTTTAATTTTCCCAGCAGTCTCAAGAATTTTTTTTTTTCTTGAAACCTTTCAAAATTCTTAGAAAGCTTCTAAATTTTTTGTTGAAATATTCAAAATCTAAATTTTGTTCAAAACTTTTTTTAAATCTTTTCAAATATTAATTTATTTTTTTAAATCTTTCAAAATGGTGAAAAGTGTCTTAAAATCTTCCACATTCTTTTCGACATATTTTTTAATCTTCAAATTAATCTTTTAAATTAAAATCTAAATTATTTAAAGTCTTCCCCTTAAATCTTTAAAAAAATTGCATCTCAACTCTTTCGAAATTATTAAAAAGCTTTTAATTTTTTTCAAATTCTTTGAAATAAGTTTTTGTGCATAATTTTGTGAATTAAATTATATCAAAACTAATTATCTTCGATTTTTAACCGGAAATTGATACATTATCCACTTAGCAAAAAAGCTCAGAGTAGAAATGGCCGATTTTGGCCAGACCAAAATTGATCTGAAATTGCGTTGAATAAAGAAATAATACAAAAATTATCATCGGGGTTTAATAATATAAAAGTGGTAGGCATCCACGTATTCAGAGAAAATCTGAGTAGAAATGGCATTTTTGGTCAGACAAATGTGGATCTAAAATTGAGTTGAAGCAATTATATAAAAATTAATTATCTTCAGTTTTTAAAATGAAATTGATACATAGCATTAATAGCGGAAAATTCCGCAGTAGAAATGATCGATTATGGTCAGACAACTTTTTATCTGAAATAACAGTGAATAAAGAAATAATTTAAAAAAATATTCAGGTTTTAATAATATAAAAGTGTTAGACGTATTCAGAAAAAAAACTAATCTTAGTAGAAATGGCCTTTTTTGGCCAGCCAACAGTGAATTTGAAATTGTGCTAAAAGAAATGATATCGAAATTAATTATCTTGAGTTATTAATATAAAAGTGAGACATAATCCACGCAGCAAAATCGTAGTAGAAAATTTCCGCTTTAGTCAGCCATGTGAGGAAATTTGGCATTCAGTGATACTTCCCACGTGTTTAACCATCTGCCTTGCCATAACTGCCTTTATCTACTGAGACTAACCCAATTCTTGCAAAACAATATTTTTATTTGTATATATATAATTTATCAGTTGAATACACAGAAGTTAATTGATTCTGAATAAAAATATTTTGCATATATTTTTACTCTTGAAACCACCAACCACGTAAATTCTTATCATAGCAACTACTGTTTTCACTGAGATGGATTTAGAATGCATTTCTAATTTTGAACACTGATTTACTCATTTTAGATTCGGCACCTGCAATTTTAAACTGATTTAATTGTATTTTTCATTAGATTATATTGAAAATGTTTATATATTTTTTTATAGATTAGATTTTTAGAAATATATTAAAATAATTCATGGAAAAAATGATGTCCTTGCTTCATTGGTAATCACTTTGATGACCTAGTTTGAAAATTTATGATATTCTCGTCATGTGTCAGTAGTGAAATGAAATAAAATGTATCAGTAGTGAAAGCTTTTCTTATCACGATGTGACATAAAGGTGCATTAGTCATTTTTATCTTTCAGGGAAAGTGACAAATAACTGATTTTAAAGCCAGTTAGAATATAATTTACTCTGGTCAATTTAGTAACTGAAATGTAAAATTCAATAAAATTAGAGTGGTAATGGACCTGGAAAATGGAAAAATTAGGAAATGACCGTGAATTTATTTTTTGACTGGGAATTCTACAAATTTTTCGAAGGAAAATCTGTCTAATCACTTGAAATATCACAAATTTCGTATCACGTGATATAATGCAGTTTCAAATAAGTTTTATTTCAACTTTTTTGTATGTCAAGTTCAATTGTTAACTTTTTTATTTATTAAATCATTCAGCTTACTTTTATTTTACAAATTTACGACTTCAAGTCTTCATTTTTGAGCGCTCATTTTCAATTTAAAGAATTTCAAAGACTTATATAAATAAAAATTAAAAGTGTTTGAATCGAATTCATGAGACGATTCTGCATTTGTACAAAATTAAAAAAATGTACATATTTTAAAGTTAAAAATTGAATTAACCGTCTGATCAAAATTTTATAAATTGTTTTCAATTTTAGAACAATTTCAAATTACTAGATTTATAATACTTCTCAATATTTAATTGTTAATTTAAAATGACCAATTATAAATAAGATATTCAAAACTAAATAATTTAAAACTGAATTATTTGAAATAGAACCCTTGAATTGTTAAGATTTGAGAGTGCTAAATTGAAAGTTTAAACATTACAATTTTAATTCTTCCGTTAATAAATTTTGTGATTTGTAAGTAAAAGTGTTGTATTTTGATGTATAAATAACATTTAAACAATTAAACAATTATCAATAAACGTTGTAATTTCACAATTTGGATTTTAAAAGAACGGGAAGAAATTTTGGTATATAATTTTTTTTTAGGAGAGGTACATTTTTTTGTTTCTAAGATTTTTATCGTGTTGGAATAGAAGAAATTATGGTTTTTAATATTTTATGAACTGGAAGAAGCATACATTTTTATTTTTAATATTTTCATTGAGTCGGAAGAGAAAATTTTTTGGTTTTTTGAATTTTTTCTGAATTGGAAGAGGCCCTTTTTATTTTTATCAGTTTTATTGAGCTGGAAGCGATGAAATATTGCTTGTTTTTTCAGAATTGAATTTTTATTTCTAACTTTTTTATTTATTTTAAGGGGAGAATTGTTTATTTTCCATTTTTTTCTGAATTGGAACAGGAATTTTTTTTTAAATATTTTTATTGAGTTGGAAGGAAGGAAATTTTAATTTACAATTTTTTCTGCATTGGAAAAGGGATATTTTTTTTGTTATTAAGATTTTTATTGAGTTGGAAGAAAGCAAATTTCAATTTTCAATATTTGGGGAATTGGAAGAGGGATATTATTTTCTTTTTAAGATTTTTATCGAGTTTGAAGGGAGAAAATTTTGATTTACAATTTTTTCTGAATTACAAGAGGCCATTTTCTTCTTTTTAGCATTTTTATTGAATTAAAGAGGGAATTTTTTCGCAATCTTGTTTCTGAATTAAGAAAGGTAATTTTTTATTTTCAACATTTTTATTGAGTTGGAAGGGATGAAATTTTGGCTTTTTAATAATAATAATTAAGCATTTTTATCGAGTTGAAGGGGGAAATTTTTATTTGCAATCTTTTTTCTGAATTGGAAGCGGGTAATTTTGTAATTCTTATTGAGTTGTAAGGAAGAAAATTTTGATTTTCAATATTTTCGGAATTGAAGGAAGGATATTTTTTTTGCTTTGAAGATTTTTATTGAGTGGATAGTGGCAACATTTTTTTTATCATTTTCATTGAGTTGAAGGAGGAAAATTTAGATTTATATTTTTTTCTGAATTGAACGAGGAAATTTTTTAGTTTTTAAAATTTTTATCGAAAAAAGCAATTTTTATCAACTTTTTTATTGAGTTTAACGGAAGAATGGTTAATGTTCATTGTTATTTAAATTGGAAGATGAAAATTTATAAGGCGGAACTTTTTATTTTCAATCTTTATATTTGAAAATATAATATTTCGATTTTCAATTTTTGTAAATTGGAAGACGGGCATTTCTTTTTTTTTAATAATGTTTTCTTTTTAACATTTTGATTGAGTGGACGGTAAGAATATTTCTAATTTTTTTAATTAAAAGCTTCCAATCAGACGTGTAAATTATTTAGCGTTTGAAATAAAGATTTGTTAAGTTAAATTGGTTAATTTTTGTTTCCTCGAATAAAACGTTCAGCCTGATTATTAAAAATAGCCTAATAAAAAATGGATAAAATCGTATAAATTTCGAGAGGAGATTCGAAGAAATGGAGAATGCGCAAGCGTTCCACTATAATTAGCGATTACGTTGGCTCAATGTGAAAAGACGACGCCGGCGTCTATGAGGTGAATTTCGATTGGCGCGTCTTCTTTCGGACACGCCAATCGGCGTATCGTTTTCATTCCGATTGCGCGGATTTCCAAAGAGGTTCGATAATAAATTTTCCTGCTAAAAATATTTTTCTTTACTAAGTGACGTCCTGCTGCTAAACGTCTCGGCTGGCCGCCCACGCATCGATAAAACACGAATTACATCAATCGAGTCGATGCCAAAACGTTAAAAGCTCATCAAAGTCGATGGATCATCTTCCACTACTGATTTCCTCACGTTTATTTTTGGAGATAGATTAAATTTTTTCGCATCAAAAAAAATTATTAATAATTATTAAGTAAACAAACTCCTTCCAGACTAACAGTCTTTCATTAATTATCATCATATTCTGTCGAGACGCAAGAAGATGGTCCAAGTAGTAACGGCGTTTCGAGTCAGACTCGCAAATTATTTTTATAAAAAGGGAAAATTTTATCTGATAATCATTTTTCAGATATTAAAAATTGAAAAATAAAAAGAAATCTCTTTTTTTCTTTCAGCGAACGAACAAGGCTTAGCAGATCAGTAGAGCGGAAAAATGGACGCAAGATTCAGGAGCAATCTCGATATGATTGGGCGCAATGAGCCAATCACAAAAAAGGCCAAATTCTGGCAAAGTTATGTACGAGCCTTGAAAGGTAAGCCAAAAATATTAAGAAATTAATATTTATTATCTAGCGCAATTTAATTATTTAATTAATTAATTTTAGAGACTTTCACTATTGGTTGTTCAATAAGGTGGTTCAGATTTTTTTTAATTTTCGTGCAAATTGCCCACAAAATTGTTTGAATCCACAAAAAAATAAATGTTAAACAAAAATTATATTTGAAGTCAAGCACCATGAAGTTTAAGATTTCCCATAAAAAAAGACTTTTTTTGTCAATTTCATTCAGAATTGTCCATATTAGGTAAATCGAGTTGAAACTAAAAAGCTCTCTTGAAAATTAGCTATAGAATGGAAATGAATAATTATTTTGTGAATATCATTCCCATAAGTCTGATTCATAGGGTCCCAAAAAAACCCCATAAGTGAAATTAGAAATTCGAATTAGAAAGGCTTGAAACCTTAAGTTGTAAATTTGATTTTTTGAATCTCAATATAGTATGAAATAATTAAGAATTTTCATTATTTTGGTAAAATTAATTAATAATTAAATATAAATTTTTAGGCACAGACGACATGAGAGCTCCAGAGCACACTCACAGGCCTCGCGGCATTTTCCGTTCCGATTACCCTGAGCTGCATTCCTCCTCGTGGCCGTTCGGAAAATCAATTTACGACGATCCCACCCACGCTTCTGACCGCATCAACGTTCCTGGATACAGGTGAAAATTTTATTATAAATAATTTTTAGAAACGTACCTTGATTAAATAAATAAATTACTAGATTAAAATAATAAAAATATTATTAAGAATAAAATTAATGATTATTAATTAATTATTATTATTATATAATATTGATTATTTATTATTAATAATATAAAAATATTATTATATATTGATTGCAAAAGTAAAACGCTTTTAATTGAGTTTATTTATCAAAGCATAAAATAGGAGAGCTGCATTTTCACCATATTTGGAAATTAGATTTATCAAAGCAATTGTTTTTTTTTTATAGTTAATTTTTTGTTTTGATAATTTGAGGCTTGTTCCAACCAACTTTTTTGTACAATTTAAAATGTTTTTCTGTATTTTGAAGATTTTTTGGTTAAATAAAAATAATTATATTAAAGAAACGGTATTTTTAACTCAAAAAAATACTTTTCTGAGTGATAAGTAAAAAAGAAAAAAAAAGTTGGTCCAAGCTTTATACAAATTTGTTGAAAATTTTTGTTTTGAACTGCTGTTTTTAAAAGAGCTAAGATATTTAAATTTTCTTTTTTGATTCAGATTGGGAATGTTAATTTCTTTCGTAATTCATCAACAAATTTAAAAATTTTAACAATTACTAAAATGATGGCGAATTGTCTTAAAATCAAAATTTTTTTATTTTTTTATTTTAAATACGCGAGATGCGATAAAAGTTTGCAAAATAAAGTTCTCATTCTTCAGAAGATCTATAAAAAGTTCTTCCGCCAATTTTAAGGATTTACCATGGTTTTCAAGATATATGCATATATGTAAAAAAAATTTTTTTATCTTTTCGTGAAAAAAGTTTTGAGACAAAATTTTAATGAAGCATCTAAAAATATTTCTGCACCTTTTTGTGGACTATTTTTACTTTTTATTTTCAATATTATTTTTTACGAATATAAAATATTTTATATTAAAAATATAAAAAAATATCTAAATAATATTTTTGCGGAAAACTTCCCAATTTTGGGGATGCCATTTCAGAAGCAAAATTATTGAAAAAACTGTAATAAATATTTAATTATGCAAAGATAAATTAAATGACAATGCATAATTTTTTCTTCTATAGCTTTTTTATAGTTAAAATTTCACTGTAGTTAAAATTATCAAATCCGGAAAAATTTTGCTTGTAAATTTATTATTTTGTTTATTTTTTTAACAATAAATATATGTAAATCAAAAAAATACAATTTTGCTTCTGAAAAGGCATCGCCAAAATTTCGGAGTTTTCCGCATTAGTAATTATAAGGTTTTTCCATTTTTCAAATTATTTAGTTATTTTTTCATCATTCCAGTTTTTTGTTAAGAAGACTTTGAAAAAATATGTTTTTATTTGTATAATTGTGATTAACATAAGAACCGAGAATTTTTTCAATTTTTTTAGTTATTTATTTTTTAATAGTTTTTCATATAGTTATTTTTTAATTTTTCAATTATTAAAAATATGTTTTTATTTATATAATTGTGAAGAACACGTAAACCGAGATTTCTCCCTATTTTTTAACATTTTGGTTACTTCTTTGAGTTCTTATTTAAACTTTTAATTTTGGTTGTTTATTATTTTTTGTAATTTTTTTGTAATTTTCAATTTTTCTCCCTAAGAGGTTTCTAGTATTCTCGAAAAATAATAAAATAAAATAAAAATCAATTTTTACAAGAACATGCAAAAACTAATCGTGTATTACCATTAAAATTTATTATTTCATTAGAAAAATATATTATTTAAATTTTAATAATGCAATGAAAATATAGAACAATGGTCCTAAACCCTAAATAGTATAATTATACATCAGTATCAAAAATTGAAGAAAAAAAAACACAACTCACGGTGGAACTGAATCAATTTTAAATGAAAGGTTTTTGGCATATGGGATTTTCCACGAAAGTTTTCAAATTAAAATTAAAATCATTGCCTGAGTCGTTTTTGAAAAAAGTCAATTTTTATTTTTGAAAATTATGAATTTCTGAATTTGCATACATTTACTTGCTTGAAATTAAAATTTTATATTTCTTACAAATCCCCACTTTTAAGACGTGATAAATTAAACCTTTAACAAAATTCTCGTATAAAATGCTCGTAACTGTGGAGTGCTCGTATCTTTGGAGCTCGTATCATTGGAGTTCGAGTGTATATTAAATGTACTGAAATTTTTTTGCTATAATCAGACAAACTTATTTAAATCATATATAGCGTTCTAAAATCATATAATAATTTTTCTTAAATCTATAAAAAATGTATCCTATAACTTTATTCCTGGAAAATGAATCCGGTTTTCTCTCTACAGAAAGGGTAATTAGTGGGCGCAAGTAGTATAGCTACATCAGTACGACGTTACTTAGTGTCCGAGCAAGGTTCTGTTCCATGCTAAGCTACCGACTCAGGTAATTACTATCGGTCGGTAATGCAGATTTACCATCGGTCGGTAACATAGCATGGAACACAACCTTGCTGGGTCGGTAAGTGGCGTCGTAGCGCTGTAGCTATACTACTGGCGCACAGCTCACATCATATTTTCTAGTGAAATAAAACCTTGATTCAATTTTTGTTTTAATTTTCAGGTACCTGCCCGTACATCGTGAGATCTATGGTTACTCGCCGAGACAGATATACCCGCACCAGTACAAACCAGTTGAACGCTTCGTCCCCGGTACGTACCACTAAAACCCTCGAAAAGAGAACAGTGTTGAAAGCTCGAAACTACGCACGAAGCCCATCGACGATTAATGAATCAAAGTGTCAAATAATGCAAGCAAACAGACGCGAATCAATATCAATTTCAAAATGAAATTACCACCAATAATCGTCGCTCACACTGAATCTCCTTTAGATACTAAGCTCTCATTTGTAACTTCCGGTTCTTCTATCTTCTCACTTTCAAATCCCCAAATTCAAATTTGAATTTCCAGCCGACTCGTATTTATAGCTGTGTTATATTTTCGTTACCTTACTTGTTAAATTGAGTCAAAAAAACGTCCTCTGGAAATTTAGATTTCAATTAAATTAAGGTCTTGATGTAAGTCGGCAGGCCAACGACTTACATCGAAATCTTAGCTGAAATCCAAATTATAATTTAGAAATTTC
The DNA here is from genome assembly GCA_011634705.1 of Andricus grossulariae. Classification (NCBI taxonomy): domain Eukaryota; kingdom Metazoa; phylum Arthropoda; class Insecta; order Hymenoptera; family Cynipidae; genus Andricus; species Andricus grossulariae. Next base: position 8,124 of record JAABKJ010003436.1, on the reverse strand, counting down.
TTAATTTTATTTGAGTCAGAAGATAGAAGAACTATTCCGAAGACGAACGATTACATCGTCTTACTTCCTGATCCGAATCCCGATTCCTCCATTTCAATCCCACGTAAAAGAAAAATTCTAGATAAGAAAGATTTTAGATAAGTTTAAAAATCAAGTTTACGTGGGATTGAAATTAAATGTTTTAGGTTTGGAACGATCAGTAATTAAACTATAGTGACTCATTATTACATTTAATCTAGTCTATAAAAAAAAATTCACGTCAGACATGTGTAACGACACTAATTTCATGTAATGTTTGTATATGTGACTCGTTACACGTACACACGCACGCATGATTGTGTACATGTATACATAATACATTTCCCATCAATTTATCAATTTTCGGATTTATAATTGACCTAATATTTCCCAGCGGATTTTCCTCCGGATAACTATTATCCCGAAAAAGAAACTCCGGGAAATTCCCATTTCCCCGACTCTTTTCAAGTCTGCTGGTGAATAACTCTTTTTCCCAAAAGAGCCATTCATTCATCGTGTCGTCTCTAGATGTTTAGGAATCAGCGTTGTCCTTCTCTTCATTTCTTCGTTCCCAATTGTCTCTCATCGGAATGCCAGTTTTCAGAGAATCATTTTCAATCAGAGGAATGAGTCATCTTTCATCGTCTGAAAATCATTCCCGTCAAGCACGCTTCTGATTTTAATTTTTTCCAGGAGCTATTTCTTCCAAATGGACCCAAATGTATCGCATGATGGACTTGAGCGAACTCAAGAGACAACAAATTTCGCGAAAGTGGGAGAGAAAAGAAATTACCGGCTCCGTTAATCGATGTCGAATTATTCGACGTTACACCGACAAAACCGTTCCACCCTTTCCTCATATTCTTATGATGCCCAAAGAGGCCATTGTATACATGAAAAATTAAATTTTAAAAACATACGATCATCTCTCAAAGGCAGATAAAAAAAACACTGCATGTAAGAAACGTGAAACGGACTAACGTTCAGCTTGGACTCGCTAGACTCCAACGGAGTTCAGCTGGACTGCGATAGACTAACGGAGTTCAGCTGAACTACGCTAGACTCCAACGGAGTTCATCTGGACTACAATAAAGTTCACGCTAGACTAGAACGAAGTTCACGCTAGACTCCAATGGAGTTTAACCGGACTAGGCTCGTCTGAAATAGAGTTCACGCTCGACTACTACGGAGTTTACGCTAGACTACAACGGAGTTCAGCTGAACTGCGCTAGACCACAACAGAGTTCACGCTAGATTATAACGAAGTTCACGCTAGGCTCCAACGGAGTTCAGCTGAACTACGCTAGACTACAACGGAGATCACGCTAGACTCCAACGGAGTTCAGTTGGACTAGGCTAGACCACAACAGAGTACACGCTAGACTATAACGAAGTTCACGCTAGATTTCAATGGAGTTCAGCGGGACTACGCTAGACTCCAGAGGAGTTCAGCTAAACTACGCTAGACTCCAACGGAGCTCAGCTGGACGACGCTAGACTACAACAGATTTCACGCTAGACAATATCGAAGCTCACGCTAGACTCCAACCAAAAGTACTAACAGGCCGCGACTTTTTCAACTGCGCAGGCGTCGCGCAATGGTGGAGTAAGAAAGAAAACTGATGTTCTCTTCGTCACTTCTTCTTTACGCAACGCCTGCGCAGTTGAGAAAGTCGCGGTCTGTTAGCACCACTGACTCCAACGGAGTTTAGCTGGACTAGGCTTGACTACTATCGAGTTCACGCTAGACTACAACGGAGTTCAGCTCGACTAGGCTAGACTGCAACAGAGTATACGCTAGACTATAACGAAGTTCACGCTAGACTTCAACGGAGTTCAGCGGGACTACGCTAGACTCCAGAGAAGTTCAGCTGCGCTAGACTGCGCTAGACTACAACAGAGTTCACACTAGACTATATCGAAGCTCACGCTAGACTCCAACCAAAGGTGCTAACGGACCGCGACTTTTTCAACTGCGCAGGCGTCGCGCAACGGTGGACTAGGGGGAAAAACTGATGTTCTCTTCGACACTCCTTCTTCACGCGACGCCTACGCAGTTGAAAAATTCGCGGTCTGTTGGCACCACTGACTCCAACGGAGTTTAGCTGGACTAAGCTTGACTACTATAGAGTTCACGCTCAACTACTACGGAGTTTGCGCTAGACTCCAACAGAGTTTAGCGCAGTATCTTTGATTCGCCCGCAACGTTTCTTATACCCAGTTTTTTCTGCGGGCCCTAATTTTACCAAAAGGGTTGGATCAAGAAAATAAATTGTACGAAAAATCGGATGTATATGAGACTAAATTTTTCGAATCAGAGAAACTAATTTAATAAAGATCTTCGCCAATTTGTTTCCTAATTGAATTATTGATCCGGGGATAAGACAAGACCGTGTCTGGCCTTAAATCAGGTCTAATTTTCTGTTTCTAGATAAAAGAAAAAATTTTTTTCCATGCGTGTGTCACCATGGCCGACTTCGTACTCCCTGGTCCCCTAAGGAACTCTTTTTCAACAAAGACGTTATCGCGGTACAACTGATGAGAAGTTAAAAATCACTGCCGCCAGATCCAGAGTTTTAATTGTTGCAAGATAAAAATGGGAATTGAAATAAATCTTATGATATTCTATTTTTTTCTTTAGGCTTCAATTTCTTCGCACTCGATTTCCTCCCCAGTTTGGTCATCATCGTTCTCTGAAAATTGAAAATTGAGGTTGATTAGAAATCCATTGTCCACACTCATACACTGAATCATAAACGTATACAGGTCACATGCATGCGTGCGAATACACTTCTGAATTAGGATTAAGATTATTAAGAACCGAGAGGATTTATTTAATTGGTATATAATTATCTGATAATTTAATTAAGTATAATCGAACGCACGAACGAGATCGACAATTTCACACGTATGTACCAGTCGTGAAATTGTAAAATAATCAACGGAAATTAGAAAAGCACTGTTGAAAATGCTTGCAAGAATTTTATAAATTTGGTTTATTTATCCCAATTGGAAAATTACAAATATTTTTATTTATGTCTTAATTTAGGATAATTTGAGAAAACTGCAGATATTTTCAACAGTTCGCGATTTGTACATACGGCGAAAAAGAGTGCAGGAGGATCTTTGAGAAAATATAAAAACTGACTTCAGGTCGACACAAAAAATTCCACCTCACATCGCCACAAACTTGAAAAAGCTAGAAATTTTACTTCGAGTTTCGCGTTTCGGTTTTTCGGGTTAAAATTTGAAAATATTTTTTAAAGTATTTTTTATTATTTTCATTTAAAAAAATAGTTTCGGGGTTGAGAGCTAGGGTGGGTTGAAAAAACAAAATTATGGAAATCGAAGTTGGATATATGTGGACAAGTAGTGAATGAGGACCCTGAAAAAGAATAATTAATTTGGTATTTTTGCAGTTGTATATTTTCCTAAAGTTTCATACAAAGTAATTTTTGTCAGATTTTATTTATTTATTTATTTTTATAAGTCTTTGTGGAAATTTGTAATTTTCTTCAAGAAATAAAAACTGTATTTTGCTGTTGTAAATTTTCATAATTTTTCTTAGAAACTTTCAAATTTTTCCTAAAAAATCAGAAGACTTCAGAATTATTCATTAAAAATCTTTACGATTCATTTGACCTGGAATTTTTTCAAAATTAGACATGGAAAACCTGGAAGTCATTGAATTTTGAAACAAAAAAAAGCCTTTTTTCAAAAAGTCATTTTTATATTGTCCCAAATTATCTTTTTCCATCAAGGTTTAAAAAACAAGTCTAAAAAAACCAAAAAAAAAAGGGAGGATAGACTTACCAATTTTTTTTCTAGTTATTTCTGTACATTTTTTAATTGTTTCCTGAAATCAGGGGTTCATTAAACATAATTTATCATCTAGAGAACGTGAATTAAAAATCTGTAAAAATTTCTATAGATCTCGAAAAACTCTTAAAAAATGGACATACACGAAAATATCAAAATTAATCGATACCAAATTAATTCTTCTTTTTCAGGGTCCTCATTCACTACTTTTCCACATAGTTCCAATTTCCATTTCCATATTTTTTTCGACCCAGCCTATTGAGAGCTTGCAAGTACCTTTTCTAGCGAGATTTCGAAGGTATTCATTTTTTTGGCTGCTTCTAGACCAAAAAGTCAAATTTTGAGGCAAATGACAGTTCGAGCACGAAGCGTGGTTGACAAGGGGAAAAATGAAATATTAGAAAATAATTTTAAAGCGGCTTATATTTTGAATAATCAATAGCAGGGCAAAGGCATTACTAACAAGGCTGACGGCGGTTTTAGTCGAATTCGAAATACAAACAGAAACGTGGTCGAGAAATTTCTGTCTTTTTCAGGAAATGGCATGTCTGTTTTCTTTTAATACAACCCATCCTTAAAACCCTCCTTTTTACCAAATGTAATTTTTGAGAAAAATGTTGCCGCTCCCACGTGTAGAAAATTATGTTTGGCTCCAAACATTTCCTCTACCTTAAGGTGCTTCAAATGAATTGCATATAAGAATAATACAAAATACGGCTAAAATTATGAATTTTTTTATGCAAAATTGTTACCACATAATTTGAAGGCTTATACATGTGCATGAACAGGGCTCTTTTTTCGAAAAATTGTCTTGTTGCTTTTTTTTTATTAATTGAAAATATGCCCATGGTGAACCGAAAACAGGCGCTCAAAGTGCGTTTTAATTGATAAACAAAAAACAGCAACACCATTTCTTGAAAAAAGGGTCGTGCAGTCGTGCAGATGTATAAGCCTTTAGACTATGTGGTAAAAATTTTACATCATATAATTAATTCTTGTAGCTTTATTTCGTATTATTCTAAAAGCCGACTTGTTTGAAGCACCTTAACCCTTGTGTGCAGACCCAACCTTATAAAATTTAAATAGTTTCTTTGTCGGTCATTCTAATAAATAAATATCAAAAGTGAGTGCCAGAGGCACAAAACACTTTAAAACACACAAAACACCAGAAAAAAAATCACCTGCTGTCCCTAGCAGACCTCGAGAACTGAACGATTATTCTGCAACGCGACGCACAATATTGCGCAATACAGTGCCATCGTGCGCAATATTGCGTCATAGTTCACAATATTGTGCAATATTGTGCAGGTGACTTCTCGGTGTTTTCTGTGTTTTAAAGTGGTTTGCGCCTTTAGCACTCATTTTTCATATTTATTAATTGGAAAAACGGCAAGGAAACGAATCCAAGTGTCTAATTATTTTTAAAAAATGTTGAAGCGAGGGGGCTCCCGGGTAACCCGGGTGTATAACAAACGTGAAGTTGGGTGCGCACACCAGGGTTAAATTACATTTAACACGAAACCGAACACACCATCGTTTTCCTTTTTCGGTTTTTTTTTTTTTTTTTTTTGGAAAAATCTTTTTTGGAAAGACGATCGGAACTTTTTTGCTGAACATCGTGCGGATCGCCCATAAAGTAAAACGGGGAGGGGACGATTTTTTACTGGACGCATTTTTTCACAGGTCAGTATATTTTTCTACTCATGTTTCATTTTTGTATGCTAGTTTAATTGTATTTAGTTCGATTACGTATATCTTGTAGAATTCAGCCGACCGAAATTTATTATTCAATGGAGGGAAGGAGATAATTGCACGGCTTTTGTTATTTCAAAAATAAAAAACCGTGACGCAAACGGAATCGTATGATTGGTCAAAAATTTCTTTACGACGGCTGAAGTTGTTTTAGAAGTAAATGATAAAATTGAGTACGAATTTAAAATTATCTTTGACTGTGAATTATTTCATTAATTTTTGGGAACAGGAAATGACTTTTTCTGTCGTAATGATCGTCAATTTTTCCAAAAATCTTTTACACGATCGCATGCCTGTGTGTTGCACGAAAAATTATGTAAGGCCCCTTTTCAAAATTTAATTGCTTTCAAATTGCAAGAAGCTGCGCATTTGTACTGCTTTAGCAAATGCGGGAAACTCAGAATATTCTCCTAAATACCCTGTCAACACTTTTGTGACGTGCTCGAGCATAAAATTCTCTTATGAGAAAATAAATATTTATTTATGTTGAAATTTCAGTTTGAATAATATTTTTAATAATTTGTTAAAATTGTTCTTGAGTAAAATTAAATATTGTGTTTTTAACGATAAATAGCTTAAAATCTGCAAACCGGATTTTCTATCCTACTTTTATATCTATTTTTATATACTATTATATTTATATATATAATTGTATCCTACTTTTTATCCTACAGAGCTGAACTGAAAAAGTCCTCTCAATATAAAGTAGATATTTCTCGAAAATAATTTCTGTACCAAATCGAAGACCTCGAGAAAATTTTGAAAATTTTCTCTGAATAACGTACATGGAAAAATCTTTTGAATTGTGTCTTACTTTCGATTCTACAGAGCTGAACTGAAAAAATCCTCTGTAAAAGTAAAGTAGATATTTCTGAAAAATAATTTCTGTACCAAATCGAAGACCTCGAGAAATTTTTTGAAATTTTCTCTGAATAACGTACGAGGAAAATTCTTTTGAATTTTATCCCACTTTTTATCCTACAGAGCTGAATTGAAAAAATCCTCTGAATATAAAGTAAATATTTCTCAAAAATTATTTCTGTACCAAATCGAAGACCTCAAGACAATTTTTAAAATTTTCTCTGAATAACGTACGAGGAAACTTTCTTTGAATTGTATCCTGCTTTCTATCCTACAGTGCTGAACTGAAAAATCCTCTGCAAAATTAAACTAGATATTTCTCAAAAATAATTTCTGTACCAAATCGAAGACCTCGAGAAAATTTTTAAAATTTTCTTTGAATAACGTACGAGGAAGTTTATAAAATTCTTTTGAATTGTGTCTGACTTTCTATCCTACACAACTGAACTGAAAAATCCTCTGTAAAAGTAAAGTAGATATTTCTCAAAAATAATTTCTGTACCAAATCGAAGACCTCGAGACAATTTTAAAAATTTTCTCTGAATAACGTACATGGAAAAATCTTTTAAATTGTATCCTACTTTCTTTCCTACAGTGCTGAACTAAAAATCCTCTGTGAAAGTAAAGTATATATTTCTCGAGAATAATTTCTGTACCAAATCGAAGACTTCGAGACAATTTTTGAAATTTTCTCCAAATAACGTATGAGGAAATTTATCAAATTCTTTTGAATTGTATCCTACTTTCTATCCTACAGTGCTGAACTAAAAACCTCTGTAAAAGTAAAGTAGATATTTCTTCAAAATAATTTCTGTACCAAATCGAAGACCTCGAGACAATTTTTGACATTTTCTCCGAAGAACGTATGAGAAAATTTATAAAATTCTTTTGAATAGTGTCTGACTTTCTATCTTTCAGAGCTGAAATAAAAAAAAATCCTCTGTCAAAGTAAAGTAGATATTTCTCAAAAATAATTTCTGTACCAAATCGAAGACCTCGAGACAATTTTTGAAATTTTCTCTAGATAACGTACAAAGAACTTTATAAAATTCTTCTGAATTGTTTCTGACTTTTTATTCTACAGAGCTGAACTAAAAAAATCCTCTGTAAAAGTAAAGTAGATAGTTCTCGAAAATAATTTCTGCACCCAATCGAAGACCTCCAGACAATTTTCAAAATTTTATCTGAATGACGTACTTTTGATGTGTATCCTAATTTTTATCCTACAGAGCTGAACTGAGAAAATTCTCTAAATATAAAGTAGATATTTATCGAAAATAGTTTCTCTACAAAATCGAAGACCTCGAGACATTTTTTGAAATTTTCTCTGAATAGCGTACGAGGAAAAATCTTTTGAATTGTGTTTAACTTTTTATTCTACAGAGCTGAACTAAAAAAATCCTCTGTAAAAGTAAAGTAGATAGTTCTCGAAAATAATTTCTGTACCAAATCGAAGACCTCCAGACAATTTTCAAAACTTTTTTTGGATAATGTACGGGGAAACTTCTTTTGAAGTGTATCCTACTTTTTATCCTACAGAGCTGAACTGAGAAAATTCTCTAAATATAAAGTAGATATTTATCGAAAATAGTTTCTCTACCAAATCGAAGACCTCGAGAAATTTTTTGAAATTTTCTCTGAATAACGTACGAGGAAAATTCTTTTGAATTTTAT
>JAABKJ010003435.1:0-26000 GCA_011634705.1 Andricus grossulariae | reverse complement strand
GTCTGAAATTCCTTTTTTTGTTGTTGAAAATTAATCGTTTCAACTGAATATTTAATGATTCCCTTATTGGTTGAAAATTTATATTTTGGGCTAAAAATGTACCTATTTTCATTAATTTTTTTTGTTTTTGTTTAAAATTATTTTTTAGACGTAAAATTGATATTTTTTGTTGAAACTTCATGCATTTTTTTTTCTCGTCATTGCAGAAAATTATTTTTCTTGGTTGAAAATTCAACTCTTTTGTTGAAAAATCATTTTTTCTGTTTGAAAATTAATCTGATTTGCTTGAGGATTCAACTAGTTTCGTGAAAATTTGTATTTTTATTTGTTTTATTCAACTGTTTTTTATTTAAAATAAAATTATATTTTAGTGGAAATATCAACTGTTTTATTTTTTGTGGAGAATTAATTTTTTTTGTTGTGAAAAATTCACCTTTTTGGTTAACAATGTATCTATTTTGTCTGAAAATTCTTTTTTTGTCCTTGAAAATAAATTGTTCGAACTGAAAATTTAATGATTTCCTTATTGGTTTAAAATTTGTATTTTTTACTTGAAAACTGAAAAATTTGTTTGAAAATTCATGCATTATGTTGTAAATTGGTCTTTTTAGGGAAATAATGAATCTTTTTGGTTAAAAATTCATCTCTTGCTCCACCTATTTTGTTGAAAATTCATGTTTTTCGGTTGAGAATTATTTTTTTGAACTTGAGATTGATCTTTTTTGTTGACACTTTATATATTTTGTTGAAAATAGGTCTTCTTTGGTATAAAATTAATCTTCTTGATTCAAAATTCAACTCTTTTTTTTTCGTATTTTTCCGTTTAATTCGACTGTTTTCGATCAAAAATAAAATTATTTTCTGGTTTAAAATTTTTTTTTTTTCTTAATTTATCTTTTCTGTTAAAGTTTGATGTTTCTTGGTAAAAATTCGTCTTTCTTGATAGAAAATTAAACTCCTTGGCTGAAAATTCATAATTTGGTTGAAAATCACGCCTTCAGTGAAAAATTTATTAATTTTGTTTAAAATGTTGTAATATATGTCTTTACTATTTTTGTTAGACATTTTTTTTCTAAGGTATGGTTTTTACCGCCACCCCCCCACCCCCCTCAATGGTATTACGTAATATGTAAATGACTATTGTTGCTAAAAGTCTTGAAGGTAAATTAAGAAAAAAAATTTTCTTTTTGTATTAACATTATTGATCTCCTTGGTGTTAGGGAAAATGAAGATTTAGTCAGGGAAAAGTCAGGGAATTTCGAAATTGGGATTTTATAGCAACCCTGGATTATTGAAAAATTAAACAAAAATTGAAAATCTAAGTAGCACACTCTAATTTCGCAAATTATCCGATTTAAAATCACTGATTGTGAATTCTTCTCTCTTTTTATACAACCCCCGCCCCCTAAGAATTAAAAAAAAATCTACTGAAATTTCTGGTTTGCAGAATTCCCTGAATTGCGCAATGCATAAAACCTTATCCCCGAGATCAGACAGCTCACTTTTTTCTTGAAGTGCTTAAAGATCTGGTAAGTAGAGGAGACCTGCAAGACTTTAGGGAGCAGAATAAGTAGTCAGAGATGTTGGGGGCGCAGGGGGTTACCACTGGCAGGTAGGGAGGCAAAGGCCACTGCAGGGGGTCTCTTGCCCCTGACATGTTTATCACACTCGTTTTTCTACTCGTGCCGTCGGTTATATATATATATATATTTTTTTTTTATGTTGCGTTATATGTTATGCGTTATATGTTATGTGTTATGTGTTATGCTCACTCTGCTCTGCGGCTCCGTATAAGACTTTATAACGTTTTATGTTACTGGTGACAATCCTACTATGTTTTCCATCTGGATAACGTCGTAGAGAGAATTCGCAAACTTTTTGCTGTTGCTGCTTGCATTAACACGACAAGTCTTGTGTTCTCTTCCTACGTAGAGGTGTCGTCCCACGAAATACGAAAAGCACACGATGTGGGTAATATTGCATATATGCGTTCTTGTTCCACTCTGAAACATTCAGGATTCATGAAAATAAACAATAAAGTTACATTCAGAGTTGTAAGATAATTATAAAGTAGATGGGATCACAAAAAGTTGGAGACCGGGGCCAAGTTGACTATCGAGACAAAGTTGTTAACAAACATTTAGAAATAAGTGAATATAAAAGCAATTTTGAGGGTGGTTTTAAAAGAATTTTTATTGTGAGATACTGTCTTGTCAGTTTGTTTATGTATGAATATAAAAATGTTATCCCTGGAAATCCCTTTCAATTAAAAATACATCGCCCTTGTTCTTAATTGCTTACACTGAAAAGAATGGTAGATGGCAAAATTTAGCTGAGACAGCTAGATACTTATGTAACACAGCTAGAAATGTAGGTAATACAGCTATATATTCTTAGAAGACGAAATCCAGCTAAACGTCTAGCTGGGACAGCTAAAGCATTTTTTCAGTGTACGGATCAAAGATCAAAAGTTCAGGAAGCGTTTGATAGTAGCATCTTCAACCAAATAGTTGAATTTTCAACACGAAACATCAAATTTTCGACAAGAAAGTTTATTTTCAACCAACAGGGATGAATTTGCAAACAAGAAAGATGATTTTTCTACCAAAAAAGATGAATTTCCAATCCAAAAGGACGAATTTTCAACAAAGCAGTTTAATTTTCAACAAGAAAGATTACTTTCAATAAAATAGTTTGATTTTTGACGCAATAATTAAACTTTCAACAAAGTAGTTTGACTTTTTACCAAATGGCAGAATTTTTAACCCTCAAATATAAATTTTCAACCAAGAATAATTATTTTCTACCAAGAAGCAAATAGAAGATTTTGTAACAAAATAGTTCAGATTTCAAGTGAAGAAAGTCGAATGTTTTAGAAAATAGTTGACTTTCAAACCGAAAAAAAAAGAATTTTCAAAAAAAAGTTAATTTTCAAACAAGAAAGATGAATTTTTAACGAAATAGTTGAATCCTATACTAAACAGACGAATTGAACAAACAAAATTAATTTTCTACGAAAATGGAAATTTTTTTAACACAATTGTTAAGTTTTCTAGCTAAGAAAGTCGAATGTTTCAGAAAACAGTTGACTTTTGAACCGAAAAAAGAGGATTTTCAACAAGAAAGTTAATTGTCAATTAATAAAGAGGAATTTTTAACGAAATAGTTGAATTTTAAAATAAAAAAGGTAAATTTTCAACCAATAATGGAATCGTTGAATCCTCAACTAAAATAAAGCATTTTTAATTACCAAGATTAATTTTCTACCCATATAGACAAATTTTCTACCATATACATGAATTTTTGACCAAATAGTTGAATTTTCAAATAAAAAAGAGAAATTTTCAACCAAAAATGGAGTTAAATGCAGTTAAGAAACTAATTTTCAACAACAACAAAAAAACGACTTGTCCACCAGTTGAATTCAACGAAGAAGGACGAATTTTTAACGAAATAGTTGAATTTTCAAATAAGAAAGATAGGCGAATTCAATAATCAACATTAATTTTCTAGAAAAATGGAAATTTTTAAAACAAAATTGTTAATTTTTCCAGTTAAGAAAGTCGAATGTGTTAAAAAACAGTTGACTTTTAAAACGAAAAAAAAATTTTCAACAAGAAAGTTAATTTTCAACGTAATAGTTTATTTTTCAAATAAAAAAGATAAATTTTCAACCAATAATGGAATCGTTGAATCCTCAACTAAAATGAAGCATTTTTAACAATGAAGATTAATTTTCTGACCCAATAGATATATTATCAACAAAATACGTGAATTTTTAACGAAATAGTTGAATTTTCAAATAAAAAAAATAAATAAATTTACAACTAATAATGGAATCGTTGAATCCTTAACTAAAATGAAGCATTTTTAACAAGCAAGATTAATTTTCTACCCAAATAGACATATTTTCAACAAAATACATGAATTTTTACCCAAATAGTTGAATTTTTTACTAAAAAAATAAGCTTTCAACCAAACATGAAACAGTCAAATTTGCTGTTGAAAAACTAATTTTCAACAACAACAAAAAAACGAATTGTCCACCAGTTGAATTCGACGAAAATTGAAATTTTTTAACAAAATTATCAAGTTTTCCAGCCAAGAAAGTCGAATGTTTTAAAAAACAGTTGACTTTCAACCAAAAAAAAAAAAAAGAATTTTCAACAAGAAAGTTAATGTTCAAACCAGAAATATGAGTTTTCAACGAAATAGTTGAATTTTCAAATGAAAAAAAAAGTACATTTTCAACCAATAATGGAATCGTTGAATCCTCAACTAAAATAAAGCATTTTTAACAAACAAGATTATTTTTCTACCCAAATCGACAAATTTTCAACAAAATACATGAATTTTTAATCAAATAGTTGAATTTTCAAATAAAAAAGAGAAATTTTCAACCAAAAATGGAGTTAAATGCAGTTAAGAAACTAATGTTCAACAACAACAAAAAAACGAATTGTCCACCAGTTGAATTCAACGAAGAAAGACGAATTTTTAACAAAATAGTTGAATTTTCAAATAAGAAAGATAGACGAATTCAATAATCAAAATTAATTTTCTAGAAAAATGGAAATTTTTAAAACAAAATTGTTAATTTTTCCAGCTAAGAAAGTCGAATGTTTTAAAAAACAGTTGGCTTTTAAAAGGGGGAAAAAAACAAATCTTTTAACAAGAAAGTTAATTTTTAACGTAATAGTTTATTTTTTAAATAAAAAAGATAAATTTTCAACCAATAATGGAATCGTTTAATCCTCAACTAAAATTAAGCATTTTCAAAAATAAAGATTAATTTTCTACCCAAATAGATATATTATCAACAAAATACTTGAATTTTTAGCGAAATAGTTGAATTTCCAAATAAAAAAAAAAAAAAATTTTAACTAATAATGGAGTCGTTGAATCCTCAACAAAAATAAAGTATTTCTAACAAAAAAACTTTAATTTTTTACCGAAACTGACCAATTTTCAACAAAACACATGAATTTTTACCCAAATAGTTGAATTTTGTACTAAAAAAATAAGCTTTCAATGAAACATGAAACAGTTAAATTTGCTGTTAAAAAACTAATTTTCAAAAATAAAAAAAATAAAACTAATTGTCCACCAGTTGAATTCAACGAAGAAAGACGAATTTTTAACGAAATAGTTGAATCCTATACCAAATAGACTAATTCAACAAGAAAAAGATCAATTTTCGACGAAAATTGAAATTTTTTAACAAAATTATCAAGTTTTCCAGCCAAGAAAGTCGAATGTTTTAAAAAACAGTTGACTTTCAACCAAAAAAAAAAAAAAGAATTTTCAACAAGAAAGTTAATGTTCAAACCAGAAATATGAGTTTTCAACGAAATAGTTGAATTTTCAAATGAAAAAAAAAGTACATTTTCAACCAATAATGGAATCGTTGAATCCTCAACTAAAATAAAGCATTTTTAACAAACAAGATTATTTTTCTACCCAAATCGACAAATTTTCAACAAAATACATGAATTTGTAATCAAATAGTTGAATTTTATACTAAAAAAGATAAGTTTTCGACTAAAAATGAAACAGTTAAATTTGCAGTTAAAAAATTAATTTTTAACAAAAAAAAACTAATTTTCCACCAGTTGGATTTAACAATGAAAGACGAATTTTGAACGAAATAGTTAAATCCTATATTAAATAGATGAATTCAACAAACAAAATTAATTTTTCACGAAATTGGAAAATTTGTAAACAAAATAGTTAAGTTTTCCAGCTAAGAAAGTCGAATTTTTTTAGAAAACAGTAGACTTTTAAACTGGGGAAAAAAAGAATTTTCAACAAGAAAGTTAATTTTCAAACAAGAAAGATGAATTTTCAACGAAATAGTTGAATTTTCAAATAAAAAAGAGAAATTTTCAATCAATAATGGAATCGTTGAATCCTCAACTGAAATGAAGCATTTTTAACAAACGAGATTAATTTTCTACCCAAATAGACAAATTTTCATCGAAATACATGAATTTTTAACCAAATAGTTGAATTTTTTACCAAAAAAGATCAGATTTCAAGCAAAAATGGAACAGTTAAATTTGCAGTTGAAAAAATAATTTTTAACAACCAAAAACAAACTAATTGTCCATCAGTTGAATTCAACGAAAAAAGACGAATTTTTCAAGGAAATAGTTGAATCCTATACCAAATAGACGGATTCAAAAAACAGAATCAATTTTATAAGAAAATTGAAATTTTTTTAAACAAATTTGTTAAGTTTTCCAGTTAAGAAAGTCGAATATTTCAGAAAACAGTTGTCTTTTAAACCGAAAAAAAATAATTTCCGACAAGAAAGTTAATTTTCAAATAAAAAAGATGAATTTTCAACGAAATAGTTGAATTTTCAAAAAAAAAAAATAAATGAAATAAAAAAATAAATTTTCAACCTATAATGGAATCGTTGAATCCTCAACTAAAATGAAGCATTTTAACAAACAAGATTAATTTTCTACAAAATACATGAATTTTTAACCAAATAGTTGCATTTTGTACTAAAAAAGATAAGTTTTCAACCAAAAATGGAATAGTTAAATTTGCTGTTAAAAAACTAATTTTCAACATCAGCAACAACAAAAATAAACAAATTGCCCATCAGTTGAATTCAACGAGGAAAGACGAATTTTTAACCAAATTTTTAAGTTTTCCAGCTAAGAAAGTCGAATTTTTTAGAAAATAGTTGTCTTTTAAACTGAAAAAAAAAGAATTTTCAACAAGAAAGTTAATTTTCAAACAAGAAAGATGAACTTTCAACGAAATAGTTTAATTTTCAAATAAAAAAGATAAATTTTCAACCAAACATGAAATCGATAAATTTTCAGTTTAAAAAGCTAATTTGAACAAAAAAGGCGTTTTCTCAATGACTTGTATTTAACAAACAAAAAAAGACGAATATTCAACCAAATAGTTGAATCCGCAACTAAAATGATAAATTTTCAACAAAAGAGATTAATTTTCTACCCGAATAGATGAATTTTTAACAAAATACATGAATTTCCTACCTAATAATTGAATTATCAACTTATGGACGACAAATTTTCAACTAAAATTGGGATAGCTATGTTTTCATATAAAAAAAATAATAAAAAAAATAATAATTTCCAACAGAATAGGTTAATTTTCAAATAAATAGTTTAATTTTTAAACAAAAAGTTTAATTTTCTACCAAGGATATGAATTTTCAAGAAAGAAGTTAATTTTCAACCATATAGTTTAGTTTTATACCGAATTGTTGAATTTTCAAGCGAAAAAGACAAATTTTGTATAAAACAGCTGAATTTTCAACAAAAAAGTTAATTTACGCCCAAATAGTGGAATTTTCAACTAAAATTATGAATCCTCAAGCAAACAAAAAAATTTTTTTTTACAAACTAGCTCAACTATAAACCAAAAAAGACTTTAATTTTAAATATCTTTCTCTTCTTAAATTTTAACTAAAAAAAAGTTGTTTTAATCAAAAGTGGAATAGGTAAATTTTGAATGAAAAAAATTGTTTTCAACCAAAGCGGTGAATTTTCAACCAAAAGAAATTAAATTTTAACAACGTAGTTCGACTTTCAATCAAGTACTAGTATTTTTGACAAAAAAAAATATGATTTTTCAACAAAATAGTTGCATTTTTAATTAAAAATTACATTTTTAATCAAATAGTGGAACTTTCAAAAAAATTCCGAACCAAAAATATAATGGTAGACTTTTCAAGAACAAAAAAAACAGAACTTTTAAACTTTTTCTGTTTAAATTTGAGAGAAAACAAGAAAGTTTCTTGATACTAGAAATAAAAATTCTTTAATAAAGGGGAAAAGGAAGATTCAACTACTTCGTTGAACAATTGCCTTTTTTTGGTTGAATTCAACAGTTTTTTATTTGAAATAAAAATATTTCTTGATTAATACATCTACTTTTATATTATTCGTTAACAATGCATATTTTTTATTGAAAATCGAATTACGTGGTTGAAGTTTGAACGGCTTTGTTAAAAAATCTTTTTTTTTTGTTGAAGATTCATCATTTCAGATGAAAATTCGCCTTTTTGGTTGAAAAATTCATAATTTTAGTTGGAAATTAATCTCTTTGGTTGAAAATTTGACTATTTTGTTGAAAATTTGTCTTTTTGTTGTTGTAAATTAATTTTTGTACGGAAAAATAAAATTGTCCATTTTTGTTGAAAGTTTAACTATTCGTTGGAAAATTCTTTTATTTTGTTTTGAAAATTCGTCCTTTTTGTAGAAAATTAATTTTCTTGGTTGAAAATTTAACTGCCTTCTAAAAAATTGGTCTTTTGGCTTTAAAATTTAATTATTTAATTGAAAATGCAACTTTTTTTGATTGAAATTTAATCTTTTTTTTAATTAAAAATTCATTCATTTGGTTGAAAATTCAACTATTTGGTTGAAAGTGACACTGTTTTTGGTGGAAGTTTAATTTTTTTCGTTTCAAATTCGACTATTTGGGTGAAAATTTATCCATCCTTGTAGGTAGACAATTCAAGTATTTGGTTAAAAATTGAACTAGTTTGTTTAAAATTTGAATATTCTGTTGAAAATTAACCTATTTTGCTGAGAGGTCACCTGTTTTGCCGAAGTGATTAAATTTGACAATTTTAATCTGAAATCGTTTCATTCCGTTCGTAAAAGATTCTGTGATCAAAATGTTACAATATTGAAATGTTGTTCTTTCAGTATTGATGGTCAGGGCAAATAAAAAACTGATCAGGAAAAACCCGGAAAAACCCGGAAATTTCGAAAATGAAATTTTGCGGCGACGTTGGTATTGTTAATTTAAGACTTATTGTTGAAGCAAATATAAATATGAAACCATTAGTCAAAATAAACTAAAATTTATTAAAAATGCGTTTTTTAAAACATATGATGTTCGTTCAAGATCAGCTTGTCTGAAAATTAATATCACCACCTGTACCTCGTTTTACCCGTGAAAAAAATACGCCTGCATTACGTAACGCATTAAGATGCCGAGATAACGGGGTGTAACAAATATTACGCTTTATTATTCATTTTCTGTTTATCGGACTGGTCATCTACAATCAACATAGCGAGGATACTTTTTTCCTTCCTCTTGGTGGTGTCATAGAAATAATACATGAGTCGAGACCATATAACCATATACCCATACATATGGCCAGAAATGTCTGAAGATGAGTGCCATAAAGCGAATTTCGAGGAAGCATCCGCGTCCGAAAAAGTTAAAACTATTCGTTATAACCCTCGAAAAACGCTATGACTTTTATATCCTTTCTGTCGTAAACCATCGCGAGACATCACTCATTTTATTCCTTTTTCAGTTTCTATTTCTTTAGATTTTTTTTTTTATATTTTCGACTTTTACTCTCCTGCACTTTTTTATGTATTTTGCCGGGGATATTCCAGCAATTAGAGAAATCGAGAGCAATAAATAAAAATTTGGAACATTAAATACAAATTTTTAGTAGTAATGAGATTGTCAGTCAGTTTGCGTATTTTTGTATGATCTATGACATATGATGACTTTGTGAAGCTCTTCGCTTAGGGTGATTACTAGAGAGATTGATCAGCTACCTGCAATGCAACAAGTTGCATTTTTGCCGATTTTTTTTTGGATTAATAGGTGCCAAGATATCCACCCGAATATGTAAATTATAGTGCAAATTTAATTTAAAACGTTATAGCTTGAAAACGGTTAATTGTCCAAACAATTTTAAAACAAAAAGTCTTGCCTTGGTTCAAACCTTCTGAAAAGTATTTTACAAAACCTCAAAATCAATTTTTTAGGTACTAGACCCCATTCTTCTGAGCCGGTCACATATTAAAGCTCTGTCCGGAAAGTATCCGACCCTGTGATGTACCAGGAGCAAGAATTATTTCTGGTCAATGTCAATGATATCCATTTCAAAGTACTTCCCTTTGGAAGCCACAACCTTCTTCCAGCGATCCTCCCAGTTTCTGAAGCACTCCTCAAAATCATCTTCAGGAATACCTAACAGTTGTTTCGTCGGATTCTGTTATATTTCCTCTACGTGTTGAAATCGTTTTCCTTTTAGGGGATACCTGAATTTGGGAAACAGCCAGGAATTACAGAGAGCTAGGTCAGGAATGCATGGGGGCTGCTGAAGTCGTAAAAGGCCGTGTTTCACCAGAAATTGCTGAATAAGCTGCGATTAATGGGTGTTTCACCAGAAATTGCTGCATAAACTGCGATGAATGGGTTGTCGTCGTGAAGAACCCAGTCGCCACTTTTTCACAAATCAGGTCGTTTCCTTCTTACTGTGTCACGTAATCGTTTCAGAATTTTTTGGTAATACTCGTTGTCTGCCGTTTGACTGAATAGATACTGTGAAATACCAACTTTTGTATTGTTATTAATTTTATATTTTAATTTAGAAATTGCGTGAGAAAAAAAAACAATTTTTCATTTATTAATTGTTTCATCTAAAGGATAAAATATTTGATCCATTTTTATTATTTATTATATTAGGCAAATGAACAGTCTTAGAAAATATATTTATTTCTGGTTTAAAGCATTTCTTGTGAGTATATATCTTTCAGTTGCACCACCAGTCCTTGAGGACTGAATTTAACTCTCGATGAGCTAGATTCGCGCCTTGATAGTAAGATTTCGCCCGAACTGTAATGCTCTTGGTCCCACTTGTTTCCTCGGAGTACCACATCGTAAGATAGATGCTTCCGGGAAGCCTCTTGATCCCAATGTTTCTCAAAGACCGACTATCTTCGGGTCCAGATGTTGCGGATCCTTTAGTCAATGGTCTGTGACATCTTCAATGAGATAAACTCGATTCGTCTACAGATAAGGTTTTTTACATTTGCAACTCTAAAATTCGTACTTGGAACTTCAAAAAGCCAAATCAAAGCCAAACTAAAGAAATAATTTCATTTACAACTTTTTCATATACGAACAAATATTAAGGGTGGTTCAAAAAACATCAATTTTTAAAAAGTTAGAGTGCACCTTGATATTTTTTTTCTAAATAAAAAAAGGAGCAGTAGAGGAAGTTAGGGGAAATGAGGGGGGGGAAGTGGAAGAAGTGAGGGGAAATTATGGGAGAGAAAGTAGGGCAAATAAGGTGAGTGAAGGGAAATAAGGCGAAATGAGGGGGGGGGGGGGGTAAGGAAAATTATAGGTGGGAAGCTAGGGGATGTGCGAGAAAATGAGAGAAGGGGAAATAGGAGAAGTGAGGGAAAACATAGAAAGGAAAAGTGGGGAAAGTGAGGGGAAATAAGGGAAGAGGAAGTAGGGGTAATAAAAGACATGAAGGTAGCGGAAGTATGTGAAATGAGGAAAATAAGGGTGGGAAAGTGAGGGGAAATATGGAACAATTAGTAGTAGGTTAGTGAGGTGAAATTAGCGGAGTGAAAGTAGGGGAAATAAGGGGTGGCGAAGTAGGTAAAGTAAGGGTAAATGAGGTGAGGAGAAGAAGGGAAAAGAAGGAGAATAAGAAAGTGAGTAGTAGGGGAAGTAAGGAAAAATAAGGGGTCGGTAAATAGTGGAAGTGAGCGGAAATTAGGAGTGGAAAAGTAGGGAAAATTAGAAGTTATGAAGTAGGGGAAGAAAGGAAAAATTATTGAAGGGGAATGAGGAAATGAAGGGTGGGGAAATATGGGATGTGCAAAGAAATAAGAGGAGGCGAAATAGGAAAAGTGAAGGGAAAATATAGAGACGGAAAGTGGGGAAAGTGTGGGGAAATAAGGGAAGAGAAAGTAGGGGTAACAAAAGACATGAAGGTAGCGGAAGTAGGTGAAATGAGAAAAATAAAGGGTGGGGAAGTGAGGGGAAATATGGAATAATTAGTAGTGCGTTAGTGAGGTGAAATTAGCGGAGTGAAAGTAGGGAAAATAAAGGGTTTCGAAGTAGGTAAAGTGAGGGTAAATGAGGGAACGAGAAGAAGGGGAAGCAAGGAGAATGAGAAGATGAGTATTAGGGGAAGTGAGGAAAAATAAGGTGTCGGTAAATAGTGGAAGTAAGCGGAAATTGGAAGTGGAAAAGTAGGGAAAATTAGGGGTTATGAAGTAGGGGAAGGAAGGAAAAATTATTGCAGGGGAATGACGGAATGAAGGGTGGGGAGTTATGAGATTTGCAAAGAAATAACAGGAGGCGAAATAGGAAAAGTAAAGAGAAAATATACGGACGGAAAGTGGGGTGTGAGGGGAAATAAGGGAAGAGGAAGTAGGGGTAATAAAATACATGAAGATAGCGGAAGTAGGTGAAATGAGGAAAATAAGGGGAAGGGAAGTGAGGGGAAATATGAAACAATTAGTAGTGGGTTAGTGAGGTGAAATTAGCGGAGTGAAAGTAGGGGAAATAAGGAGTGGCAAAGTAGGTAAAGTAAGGGTAAATGAGGGAGGGAGAAGAAGGGGTAGCAAGGAGAATGAGATGAGTAGTAGGGGAAGTGAGGAAAAATAATGGGTCGGTGAGTAGTGGAAGTAAGCGGAAATTAGGAGTGGAAAAGTGGGGAAAATTAAGGCTTATGAAGTAGGGGAAGTAAGTGAAAATTATGAAAAGGAAATGAGAAAATGAAGGGTGGGGAGTTATAAGATGTGCAAAGAAATAAGAGGAGGCGAGATAGGAAAAATGGAGGGAAAATATAGGGGCGGAAAGTGGGGTGTGAGGGGAAATAAGGGAAGAGGAAGTAGGGGTAATAAAATACATGAAGGTAGCAAAAGTAGATGAAATGAGGAAAATGAGGGTGGGAAAGTGAGGGGAAATATGGAACAATTAGTAGTAGGTTAGTGAGGTGAAATTATCGGAGTGGAAGTAGGGGAAATAAGGGGTGGCGAAGTAGGTGAAGTAAGGGTAAATGAGGGAGGGAGAAGAAGGGGAAGCAAGGAGAATGAGATGAGTAGTAGGGGAAGTCAGGAAAAATAATGGGTCGGTAAGTAGTGGAAGTGAGCGGAAATTAAGATTGGAAAAGTAGGAAAAATTAGGGGTCATGAAGTAGAAGAAGTAAAAAATAATTATTAAAGGGGAATGAGGAAATGAAGGGTGGGGAGGTATGGAATGTGTGGAGAAATAAAAGGAGGGGAAATAGGAAAAGTGAAGGGAAAAGTAGGGAGAGGGAGTAAAAGGAAATGAGGGAAAGTATGAGAAATTAGGATAAATGAGTAGAGGGGAAGTAAGGGAAGTGAGGGAAGTAATGAGGATAGAGGAACGGGAAATTAGGGGTAATTAGGTAAATAAGAGGAGAGGAAATAGGAGAAGTGAGGGGAAATGAGGAGAAAGTGAGGGAAAATGAGGTGAGTATAAGTAGGGGAAATTAGGGGTGGAAAATTAGGGAAAATTGGGGTTGTGAAGTGAGGAAAGTAAGAGAAAATTATGAAAGGGTAATAAGGAAATGAAGGGTGGGGAATTATGGGTTGTGCGAAGAAGAAGAAAGTGGGTAGGGAAAGTGAAAGGAAATGAGGAAAAGTATGAGAAATGAGGGTAAATGAGTAGAAGGGAAGTAAGGGAAGTGAGGAAAGTGATGGGAAGAAAGGAGCGGAAAATTAGGGGTAATTAGGATAATGAGGAAAGAGGAAATAAGGGAAGTGAGGGGAAATGAGGGGATAAAAGTAGGTGAAATTAGGGGTGGAAAAGTTGGGGAAGTGAGAGTAAATGATAGGAGGGGAAGCAGGAAAATCGAGGGAAATGAACTAGGGAAGGGAAATGTATAGGAATTGAGGGGAAATGAGGGGAGTCTAAGTAGAGGGGATAGGTGAGGTGGAAGAAGTTCTTCAAATTTTTGGAATTTCAAAAGCCTTAAAATCTTGAAATTTTTGTAATCCATAGAAATCCCTTAAAATAAAATTTAATTTATTCCCTAAAGTTCACTAGAATTTTTTTTTAATCTCTTAAGACTCCTTAAAAATAAATTAAATATATTCCCTAACTTTATCTAGAAATCCTTTAAAATCCCTTCAAATTGTTGGAATCGCTAGAAACTTCTTAAAATTTCATTCCCTAGAATCAAGTTATCTGGAAATCCCTTAAAATCATTAAAAATCTTTGGAAGTCATAAAAATCCATAAAAATAAATAAAAATCATAAAAAATTTCTCGAAATTCCTTGAAATACCTTAAAATCCTTGAAATATTTGCAATGCCTAAAAATCCTTTAAAATTGCATTTTCTAGAATGTAGTTATTTAAAAATCCCTTACAAATTTTTGGAAATCCTAAAAAAATTTCAAATCCCCTGATTTTTTTTCAATATCTTGAAATTCTTTGTAATTTTTTAAAAGTATTTAAATTATGTAAAGTCTTGGGAAATTTTTTTAGTTCCTTTATGTTCCTTGAAATTTTTGAAATGCCTTGAAATCCCTAAAAATTAATTTAAATCCTTTAAATCCCTTGAAATCTATGGAAATCATACAAAATTCTTTAAAAACGCTTGACATTTTTGAAGTGTTTTGAAATTGTTTCAAAAGCCTTAAAATCTTGAAATTATCCAAATCCGTTGATTTATTTGAAATCTTTTCAGTCTTTTAAAATCCTTTTTTAGAGTTGATCAAGTGTTTATTAAATTTTTGATTAAATTTTTTGAAATCTGTATAATCCTGTGAAATCCTTTGATTTAATTTTAAATTCTGCATTAAATAAATAAATCATTCGTTTGCAGGTTCTCTATTTTTTCCATCAGTTCTTTCAATATTTTAACAGTATTTATTTCTATCCTGATTTTCTTATAATGATTCTCTGAATTGATTGTTCTAGAATCGCCAAAAAATTATAATAAATTCATTATAACTGGGAGATCATTGTAGATCTATACTGCATTTTTTGTATGATACTTTTTCGTAAGGGGTGAATTAAATTTCGAAAACAACCAAAAAAAAGTAACTAGTTACAGTAATAGAGAATATCATTTGAATGAATAGAAGCAAGTGATTTTAGGTATAGCTTCCAAAATTTATCTTGATTTCCTATGTAATTTGAACAGGTTTATAAATTATAATATCCCTAACGCATAACCGACAATATGGAAAATACACAAAATAAAATTTGTTTGTCCTAATTTAACAATACAGTCCTATCCCTCTTGTAAATCTGCACAATTTTCAATTATTGCAATGTTTTCTAAAATCAATATTTTGGAAGTTATTAATTGTCCAAAGTGTACTAAATATATATTATATATGTAAGTAACATTAAACAATAAAAAATGTGAAAAATCAGATGTTCTATTGTAGAATGTTAAAATTTTAATTATTTTTTATATCCGACCACTCATGGGGCATCGAGCAAAACTTCTGCAGAAGGGAAAATTTCTAAAGCAGCTCTTAACTGCAATTCTTCGACATTTATGGTATCAGATCCAAAAAATGGTCCCCCTTTGCTTATTTTCTAAATTATTTTTCAGTTAAATAAAGTGTCTGATGGTTTGTCGTTTAAAATAATATTTCAAAGATCAGAAACAACTTAGATTTATTAAGTATGAAGGAAAAGAACATCACTAAAAAGTCACTTGACTCCTTTATTGGCCTTGAATCTTTTTTGATTGCACAGTCTCTCAATTGGAAATTTTATTTTTAAAAGCAGATTTTGAAAAATGGGAAACGTTTGAATCTTTTCAGAAAGTAAGAGAAACAATAAAATTATTCAAATACATCAATGAGTATACTGAACGAGATGTTGGTTTTGCAATGACAATCTCTCACGAAGAGCGAAGAAGAGAAGCAACTAATTTTTCAAATCGTACACTGAAAAAAATGGTTAGTTAGACCAACTATTTGGCTTATAAGATATGGTACAGATATTTTATTAGTTGGGATAACTATTTTCTTAGTTGCTGGTACTAATTAGTCACTGCTACTAATAGAATTGTGATGCCAACTAATAAAATCGCAGCATCTACTAATAAAATAGCAGTACCATATCTTACAAACTATTGTAAATATGTTTAAAATGGATTCAGAAAGTGTGGAAGCTCAATCTCTAAAGCCTCATGAGAGTCATATTACAAAAAGCAATTGAAAATATAACATTTAACAATACAAAACATATTGTGTTTCACATGATTCATTGTTAAATGTTACATAAGAAGATAATAGATATTGAGTACCCTTTAAGCAATAATTAACTTTCAAAATATTGATTAAAGAGAAAATAGAAATTGATAAAATTCTGCAGATTTATAAGAGGAATAGGACTCTATTAGTAAATTTGATAAAACTTTTTTCCATATTTTTTTTATTAAAAAAAAATCAAGATTCACCGTAACTTTTTAAAGATTGATGTTTTTGGAACCAGCTTAAGTTGGTGTCTAAAAAATGTTTAAAGTGCAACCAATATTAGAATAAAAATACACTTTTCCTTTGGGTTCGATCTGATGAGAACTCACTAATGTTATTCGCAGTTTATCTACCATTTTGCTGACTACGTTTTAGTTCGTCTGAATATCTCGAACGGTAAGCGGTTCGGAAATACTTTGAAGATGACTCCTGGTGATTAATTATATTTCTGTACACTGCGCCAGTTTCGAGCCAGCCAAGAGAGGATGAAATAAAGCTATCTAAAGTTGCGGAATTTGCATTATCAATTGAAGCTTTCAGTGCAAATGGACAAATCGGACCCAAATCGGACAAATACGAGTACATATGGCATCTTACTAGGAAATATGCTAATGGCTCTAAAACCATATACATGGTGGCCACTGACCGGGTAAACCGGGTAAACCGGAAATTAGCCTGGAATTTTGAGCACCGGGGAAAGTCCGGGAATTTGTTTAAAAATCGGGGATTTTTCAGATTTGTTATTACTTTTAATCTTTGAAATACTAAAGCTCCTTTTATATTTGAGAACGAAAACTTCCTGTTACCAAAAAGAGGGATTGAAGTATGATTTATTATATCGAAAATCTATATTTTAGATCCTGGATCACAAAAATGCGTTCAAAATTCATCTCTTTTGCTCGAAAATCCCACGCTTTCATTGAAAATTCGTCTTTTTGGATAGAAAGATGGTCGTTTTGTCTTGAAAATGATTCTTTTGGTAGATAAGCCGTCTTTTTTGATTGAAAGTAAATTCTTTTTCATTGAAAAGTTTACTATTATATTTTCTGTACTTAATTAATTTCTTTTGGTTGAAAAACCTACTATGTGGTTGAAAATTTAATTATTTTGTTTAAAATTCAACTATTTCCATAAAATCATCTTTTTTGGTCAAAAATGCTACTATTTGGTTGAAGATTTAATTGCTTTGTTGAAAATTCAATTATTTTTTCAAAAAGTCATCTTTTTGGTCAAATATTCAACTGCTTTCCTGAAACTTCGTCTTTTTGGATGGAAAATTCGTCCTTTTGGATTGTCAATTCATATTTTCGTAGAAAAGTTATATTTTTTGGTTGAAAATTCATCTTTTACGGTTCAAAGTTAATTATTTGCAATATAAAAGTCTACTGGCTTATTTTTGATCCAGAATTCATCTCTTTCCGTTAAAAATGCTACTATTTGGTTGAAAATTTGATTATTTTATTGAAAATTAAATTATTTTTTTTAAAAGTCAAACTTTTTTGCTGAAAGTTTTTTTTTCAATTAAACAAGTCTACTACTATATTTTGGGTTTTGAATTTATATCTTTGGGTTAAAAATTATTAAAATGTTTTGTTTAACGTTGGTCTTTTTGGATAAAAAATGCATCCTTTCAGATCGAAAATTCATATCTTGGTAAAGAAGTCATCTTTTGTATTTGAAAATTCATATTCTTGGTTGAAAATTCATGTGTATTCTAAACGAGTCGTCTTTTTCACTTGAAAATTCAATAACTATATGAAAAAAATCAACTTTTTTATTGAAAATTAGTTTCTTTTGCTTGAAATTTCCACTGTTTAATTGTAAATGCAAGTTTTGATTTACAAATTAATTTTCATGGTTAAAAATTCCTCTTTTTTGGTTGAAAATGAACTTTTTTCTTGTAAATTTATATTTTGGGGCTTGAAAATTCAATTTCTTAAAAAAATTGCGTTTTTAGCCAGCAAAGTCAACCCTTTTGTTGAAAATTCTTTCTTTTGGTTGGAAAATTCATCTTTTTTGATTGAGTATTACACTATTTTGTTGAAAATGAATATATTTTGACTTGAAATCTCCGATTTTGTTGAAAAATCACCCTGTTTTGAATTTATATTATATATTTTACCTTGGAGTTCTAAAATGTTTAATTTTTTCAAAATGTGTACAATGAAGCAATTAGTATTGTATAATTATTATTATAAGCGCTAAAAAGTCAACTGAAAAAATGCAATTTTTGCCCGGGAAAACCGGGAAATAGTCTGGATTTTTTTAAAGCTTGAGTGGCCACTCTGATTTTATAATACATATGATTAAGAATTTGAAACTAATAATAATTATTACTAATAATTAGAATCATAAAATTATAATTTAGAGATATTCAAAATCCGGTTGTCTACCTGACCGGAAAAAGGCCGAGAATTTTGTTCACCGGAAGAAAAACTCGGATTTTTCATTCGATTGAACTTATACGAATATTCAAAGTGTTTTTTTATTTTATTACTCTAAATTTGTTCAATCATGAAACAAACAATAAAAAAAGACTTCATTGTCTATAATGACGGTAATAAAAGTGATGCTGTTGGCACTTTTGTTAAATATTTTGAAACATTTAAATTCTTTGAAATTTTGAAATCTGGTTTACACTCAAACTCGTAAATGGTATATATATATATATATATATTTTTTGTAATCATAGAGAGAAGATTTACATTTCGAAAGAAATCATAATTATGATGTGTAACAGAGGATTTTGGAAGAGATATCTGTAGTTCTGAATTTGAAAAAGGAATTTTCTAAAATAATTATTTCAAGAAATTATTATATATTTCTGAATTGGAACCGGGAATTTTTTCGAAGAATGATAATTTTCAGTTGGTTCAGGAAATTTTTTAATAGAACTGTAATTCTTAGTTATACCTGTATTAAAAAGTAGAAACGACAAATTTTTTCTTAAAGAATTATGATTCTTTTTTGGAATAGGGAATTTTCGAAAAGAATGATAATTTTGTGTTTGTTTCAGATAATTTTGCAAAAGAATGATAATTCTGAGTTATACCTGGATTTAAAAAAGTTGCTGTTCACATTTAAAAAAGTGAATTATCGACCAAAATTATAATTTTGAGTTGTAACGGGAAATTTTCTGACGCAATTATACGTAATTTTGATTTGGATCAGAGAATTTTCGGGGACAAATATTATTCAAATTTGAAACAAAGAATTTTTCAAAAGTATTATAATTCTGATGTGGAAAGGGCAGTTTCCGAGAAGAACTATAATTTTGACTTGAATTTTGTTGCAAATTTAATTATTTTTTTGAAACTGCAACTATTTTGTTAAAAATGCACTTTTTTTGGCAAAAAATTAAAATACTTGTTGGAAAGTTGAACTACTATGTTAAAAATTTATTTATAAGGTTGAAGATTTATCTTCTTGGTTGAAAGTTGAACTATTTTGTTAAAAATACGTTTCATTTTTAGTTGAAAAATTTTTTTTTTCAACTGAAAATTTAACTATGCCATTTCTGATGATAAAAAATGTATATTTTTCAGATTAAAATTCATGTATTTGGTTGATAATTTATCTCTTTTCACATTCTTTTGGTATGGGTATTGGTTTTATGTATGTCTGTGGTAGTAGGTCGTAGGCACGATAACTTTAAAAAAAAAGATCAGATTGAATTGTTCTGTGGCACATTTTTTTGAATCCTGAAATGTAAGGAGGAGTTTATTGGCCAGCTACTTTGGATAAAAATTCAAAAAGTTAGGGCATTTTCAAAAATTTTCAAAACATTTTTTTCCAAAATTAAAATTCTATGTACGTCTCTTTGTAGTACTTTGAAAATTGGAACAATTTATTTGTATGATTTTGTTCGATTTAAAGAAAATTAGCAGAGTTATAGCACTTTAAAATTAAAAAAAAAAAAAAAACGAAAATGAAAATTTTTAGCAAAACAATGCACGATATGAAAAAAACTCAGGAAACGAAGAACGTTACTTTCTGGAAGTCCTACAAGATTATCAAAACAACTATTTGAATTTAGAAAAATTAATTGAAAATTGAAATTTTGACCCCCACAAAACATGATGAAAAAAATAATAAAAAAGATTTGTTATTAATCATTTTTTTATAGGACTCGTAGCTTTCCTTTTAATCGTGAAAAATACATTAACAATAAACAAAAAAATTTAATTTTTTGAAAAACAACAGAAGTTACGAAAAATTGATTTCTTATAAAATCAAACTTCTTGGTCAAGAAATACACTTTTTTGTTGAAAATTCAACTCTTTGGTTAAATGTTGTACTCTTTTCTTGATTTTTTTTTATCCATCATTAATTTGAAAAGTCATCTTTTTAGCTGAATTCAACTGTTTCTGATTTCAGATTGAAATATTTGTTTGTTGAAAATTTAGATTTTTCAGTTCAAATTCAACTATTTGGTAGAAAATTCATATTTTTCAGTCGAAAATTCAAGTAATTGTTTGAAAATTCCACTATTTTGTTGAAAATTCATGTATTTTGTTGACAATTCATGTATTTCGTCGATTATTCGTCTTTTTCGGTAAAAGATTAATCTTCTTGGTTAAAAAATGTTTTTTTTTTGTTGTTGAAAATTCAACTGTTCTGTCGAAATTTTGTTTTTTTTCTTGTTTGAGGATTAATTTTCTTCGCTAAAAATATAACTGTTACATTTTCCGATTAAAAACTGATATTTATCATTGAAAATTGTTCTTTTTTTGGTTAAAAATTCAGACATTTTGTTGAAAACGCGCCTTTTTGGTAGAAAATTCATCCTTTTTGGTTAAAAATGCAGCTGCTGGGTTGAAAATTAATCTGTTTTGGTTGCGGATTCCACTATTTCGTTAAAGATTCGTCTTTTTGGTTGAATTCAACTGTTTTTGATATAAAATTAAAATTTTTGTTTTGTTGAAATATTAACTATTACATGTTTCGTTGAGAATTCATTTTTTGTTCAAAAAATCAACTACTTGCTTTAAAGTTGAACTACTTTGTACATTTTTTTTGGTTGAAGATTCATCATTCTATTTCAAAATTCCACTATTTTGTCGTAAATGAACTCTTTTGTTGGAAATTCAACTCTTTCATAGGAAATTTGTCGGAATAAACAATTCAACAGTTCGGTAGAAAATTAAACTATTTTTTTGAAAATTAACTTTTTTGTTGAAAATTCATATTCGTGGTTGAAAATTAAACTACTTTGGTAGAAAATTACACATTTTGGGTAAAAATTAAACTATTTATTCAAAAATTTAACTATTCTGTTGAAAATTCATTTTTTGCTGGTTAACAATTAATTTTTTCATCTGAAAATGTAGCTAATACAGTTTTGTTAAAAATTCAACTATTTGGTAGAAATATTATGTATTTTGTTGAAAATTCGTCTATTTAGGTAAAAAAGTAATCTCGTTTGTTGAGAATTCATAATTTTGCTTGAAAATTTATATATATATTCAAAATATATTTCGTTAAAAATTTGTCTTTCTTGATTGAAATTTCACTTTGTTGAAAATTCGTTTATTTGCGTAGAAAATTAATATTTTTTGTTGTATTCATCTATTTGGTTAAGGATTCATTTATTGTTAAAAACTCGTTTTTTTTTATGAATTCAGCTGGTGGTTAATTCGTTTTTGTTGTTGTTAGAAATTAGTTTTTTTAACTGCAAATCCAACTGTTCCATTTTTTGTTGAAACTGATCTTTTTTAGTTCAAAATTGAACTCTTTGGTTGAAAATTCATGTATTTTGTTGAAAATTTGTGTTTTGGTAGAAAATTAATCTTCTTGGTCGAAAATAATTCTTTTTGGTTAAAAATTCATATATTTGGTAAAAAGCCAATTATTGTGTTAAAAGACTAATTATTTTGTTAAAAGTTCTACTATTTTGCTGAAGTCGTTTTTTTCGATCGAAAATTCAACTGTTTTGTTGAAAATTCGTACTTTGGATTGAAAATTTGTCTTTCTTGGCTGCAAATGAATTTTGATGTCGAAAATGTACCTTTTCGGGTTTATAATTCAACTGTTTTCTAAAAAAAAATTCTTCTTCTTGGCTTGAAAATTCTACTTTGTGGTTAAAAATGAAATGTGGATTAGAATTGTATTTTTTTGGTGCTTTAATTTGCACTTTAATTTTTTGATAACTTTAAATCTGAAAATCCTGAGCTTTAATAGTTATATCTTTTTAATTTCAATAACGAGATTTCTGGCCCCAATTTACCATTTTTTCAAAAATAAGACGATATACCATAAAAATCAAGACAAACAAAAAAACTTCCATTTTGCCGTCAAACCACGCAAGATACGAAAAAAGATGATTAGACAACAATTATCGATCCAAAAAATATTAGTCATTAATCATTTTTTTATAGGACGCGTAGTTTTCGTTTTGATCTTAAAAAATAACATTAACAATTAAAAAAATTCAATTTTTGGAAAAACAACAGAAGTTACATTCTACAAATTTCTTATGAATGAAATTTTGATCAGATGTTTTTTGTTGGTTAAACCGTAAAAAATAATATAAAAATAAAAAATCAAGTTTTTGGAAAAACGACACCAGTTTAAAAAAAATGTTAATTAACATGATTGTTTTTCTATAGGATGCCTACTTTTTGATCATAAAAACAAGACAGTGAAAACACGTCTGTTTCAATATCAATGCATACAATGAATTGTAATAATATAGAGTTATTGAAATAATACATTTCACAGGGTAGTTGAGAATTAAGCTTAGTGCAAAATAAGGAACAAATATTAAGGTAATCATGATAAATAAAATTTGTGCATTATTTTGCAATATCTAAATATGCAGTCCCAGACGGACGTACAGAAATAAAAATAATATTCATTTCATATAACAGAGTTGAACTTAATGTAGAAAAATTCATATTTGGGGCAAAATCGAGTGTGAAGCTAGTGATTTGTGATGAGAATGTGTTCGTTAAGGCCAAAGGATCTTTAACAAAAGAGAATTCACAATCACAAAATTATAGTTGTCGATGCTTGACCTTCAATATTAAAAGGTCTGTGCACAAATGTGGAGGAGATTGAAATATTTTTTGGTTGAAAATTTATCTTTTTCAGTTGAAAATTCAAGTAATTGTTTAAAAATTCACGTATTTTGTTGATAATCAGCTTTAACAGTTTTATCTTTTTAATTTCAATGACCTGAAAAATTTTTTGCTCACCGGAAATGACCGTTAATTTTTTTCCGGCGATAAAAGTGGCCACCCTGCTGAAGCTAAACAAAGAATCACCAAAAATTGTTTTATCTTCCCACAAGATTTCTGGCCCCAATTTACCATTTTTCGAAAACTAAGACGATATACCGTAAAAATCAAGACCCGCCCCAAAGTCAGCAGAAATCCAGAGCACAATAGAAGTCGACTGTCGACAATCCTATATTCATGTCTTATCGATCTCTGATTTTTGAGATCTAGAGAAAACAGAGGAAAAAGGCAGACTGGAGAAGGCAGTGCAGCGCCTTGTGATTAGGAAAGACCAGCCATCGCATCGTTAGTTTCTCGTTTAGGGTGGCGGCACCATTTTTCCCAAAGACCGCTTTTCTCGAGTAAATATTTTCTTAGGCGTGAAATCGCGATCTCCCGAGCCGATCAGAGCTGGCGCTTAAAAAGCGAGGGAGACAATGACTTGGTGGATTCAATTATTGTGTATCTTTCGGCTTTCTGCCAAGAAGACATTGTCAAATTGAGCATTGATCCTATACCTGAATAGATAATCCTATAAGTATAAGAGGTAGGTGTCAAGTAATAAGTTGAGGAGCCATTGACAGAACAGAGACTCGAGGGTACTTTGAGTCCTTAGAGAAGGAATTTTGCCAATACTGTAAGCGATCCACTCAACTCTGTATACATTCTTAAGTGGGCTTGTAATTGTAATTAGTTACCACTTTTAAAGTAGGGGGGGGGGGGGGTGGATCGCGCTAAAAACTAAGGTTGGAAACAATAACTGATAATGATGATAAATTTGAAAGAATTCTTCTTTTTTCTCTGTTTTTGGAAAATATATACACTGTTAAAAATTTCTGTTCGAAACTTGCAATACATGTATTGGAAGTTTATTTCCGAAACGTAAGGTAACGCTGCAATACATAATGTTGTAGTTTCCGAATGCTGGCATTGCTACGGTAACTCACATGTAATAGAATTTTATAATACAAGTCCAGTAGTAAATAACACATATATATATATGTATTATATTTGCAGCTGGATAACCTGTTGAACCGAACAACAACAAAAAAAGTAAATCATTTCTCAGGACACTTGTTCCACGTGAAAACAAAAATTTTCGCTGGAGCGAAAACTTTTGCTAATACATAGTATAAAGCGCGCGTTTTCATGGCATTCAAGGAATTCAGGAAATTCACGGAATTCATGGAATTTACGGAATTCACGAAATTTAAGGAATTCATGGAAGTAATGAAATTGAAGCAATTCACGGAATCACGGAATTCATGAAATTTAAGGAATTCAAGGTATTCAAGGAATTCATGGAAGTCGAGGAATTCATGGAATTTATGGAATTCATGAAATTCAAGTAATTCACGGAATTCATGAAATTCAAGGAATTCATGGAAGTCGAGGAATTCACGGAATTAAAGAATTCACGAAATCCAAGGTATTTACGTAATTCACGTAATTCATGGATTCACGTAATTCATGAAAATCGCGGATTTTCCCAAATTCACAGAATTCAAGGAATTCAACGAATGCCTGGAATTCACGGATTTCAAGGAATTCCTGGAATTCGCGGAATTGGCAGAATTCGCAGAATTCACGCAATTCATGGAATTCTTGAAATTCACGCAATTAACAAAATTCACAGAATTCAAGAAATTCATGGAATTCAAGAAATTCATGGAATTCAATGAATTCACGGAATTCAATGAATCCACGGAATTCATGGAATTCACGGAATCATGGAATTCAAGGATTTCATGGAATTCACGGAATTCAAGAAATTAACGAAATTCGAGGAGTTCACGGAATTCAAGGAATTCATGGAATTGAAGGAATCCACGGGATTCCTGAAATTCACAGAATTCAAGGATTTCACGGGATTCCTTGAATTCCATAAATATCGCGAATTCCTTCAATTCCATTAATTCCGCGAATTTCGAGCATTCCATGAATTTCGTGAATTCCATAAATTCCATGAATTCCTTGAATTTTATGAATTCTTTGAATTCCGCGAAATCTATAAATTCCGTGAATTCTTTGAATTCCATAAACTCCATGAATTCCGCGAATTCATTAATTCCGTGAATTCCTAGATTTCCATTAATTCCGTGGATTCCAAAAAATATCGTGAATTTCTTCAATTCTATTAATTCCGTAAATTTCATGAATTCCGCGAATTCCATGAATTCCTTGAATGCCATGAATTCCATCAATTCCATGAATTCCATGAATATCGTGAATTCCTTCAATTCCATTATTCCGCGAATTCCGTGAATTTCCTGAATTCCTGAGATTTTATGAATTCATTGAATTTCGCAAATTCTATGAATTCCGTGCATTCTTTGAATTCCATGAACTCCATGAATTCCGTAAATTAAATTAATTCCGTGAATTCCATTAATTCCGTAAATTCCATAAATATCGTCAATTCCTTAAATTTCATTAATTCCTCAAATTTCATTAATTTCGAGAATTTTGTGAATTTTGTGAATTCCTTGAATGCCATGAATTCCATAAACTCCGTGAATTCCATAAATATCCTGAATTTCTTCAATTCCATTAATTCCGCGAATTCCGTGAATTTGTTGAATGCCGCGAATTGCGTGAATTCGTTGAATTCCGCGGATTCCATAAATTCCGTGAATTCTTTGAATTCCGTAAATTCCATTAATTCCGTAAATTCCATAAATATCTTCAATTCCTTATTATTATTATATCATTAAGCCGTTTCCCTTTCGGGGTAGGCGTGAATTGCTCGGTGGTAAAGTAGTGATGTGT